>CXYZ01007891.1:1198975-1237005 GCA_900006705.1 Sonneratia caseolaris
CCCCCCCAAGAAGAAACCACTGAGAATATTATTCAGTATTTGTGGAAAGTTCCAGACTTACACGAAAGCTTTATATCCTACACCAGCATTAGCAGCAGGTGAAGGTGCTGCATGGGCCCCAACGGTGGATACAGTATCCTGACCTCCAGTGTCAAACCTGAATAAAGAGCCCATAAGTCAGTGGAACTAAATTGCAAGTCAATAAATGATTATATGCTTTCATATGAGTGAATATATTTTATTTTCTGTAGGGAGGAGAAGGGAAGAAACAGCTAAGATAAAATAAGGACCTTCTTCCATTTTGATTTCTTATTTTGTCTACCATCCCGAGAAATAGGATCAATTGCAATGAGTGCAGACTTTAGGGCACCATCAGCTACATTTGCAACTGCAAAAATGGCTTCCTATAGGTTTGAACAATATTGAGCTAAAAGTTCTTAACAAGTGGAACTGACAGTTGCTAGATGCTTTCCCAAAAAAATATAGCTGAGAGAAGGGCAATGAACCTGCAACAGGCAAGTCAATCTTAGAGGCAGCAGCAAGATTTGCAACTTGAGTTTCACCAGACACAAATTCAACCTGCTGACTCTTTTTCCTCTCAGGTCCCTTCCTCTCTGCTTCATGCTTCATATCAACCTCTGTGTTTCAGAATAAACAAAACAGCTAAGTGACAAGAACCAAACCAAAGAATAAAAGAACTAGAGTATGCACCTGACGAAGTTAAAGAAATGAGACAATTAATAATAATGGACAGTGTTTCTAATACAGGTATGATAGAACTTCCAACATTGAGAACAATGATCTTTTCTGGTCAAACACAACTATCAAAAACTCCCAAGATTCAGTGACACTTCATTTTATAAATGGTGTATCAAAGTGCAATGTTCCATTTCAGATTGTTACCATTACATGCTATATTTCAGATGCAATTCTGCCAAAATTTTAATACAAAAAATTAGTGACTACAAGAAGACTTAACTTTACAGTAGATAAAGGAATTAACAATTAATGTCTTCAAGAAATTCTTGCCCATGAAAGTTCTTAAAACTATAAATTCACGACATCACATGCCGTAATTGCAATCCCAAAGAAACATCTGTAGAACTACACCATCAATTGAAAGAGTATCGCCATCTTGCCAAAGTTAGAACCTCAATGGAAAATGCTATTATAAAGAGAGTACACAAACAAATGATGAGAGAGATCCCAGTTGTGTGACAAAACTGTTGGAAACAAGATACTGCATTCTATAAATAGCCAAGGCAAAGTTTAAGAAACAATTTTTTTTTTAAACTGGACTGACCTATCTCATCATAATAATCACTTGGATCATAACCATGGGGATCAAACACATCCTTGCTAAAGCGAAGATCCTATCTGATCGATATCCTGATATCTCACCACATGCAGCAAGAAATTGGGATTTCAGTAGCCTTTCCTGTTTCGCACATCAGCATTGAAACTTTTTCCAGCTCTCTTATATGCAATAAATTTTCTCATCCTTACGTATAGCAACATAATGTGATACTTTCCGATTTTCTTAAAACAAAATTATTCTGCAGCTGCAAGCCTTTAATCCAAACCCTTTATGAACCAAAAACAGAGTTGTCTATTGTGAGAATTAGAAAAGAATCTTCATGAAATCAGGAGCACTGTCATATTAACAGGATGAAAATCATAAGGGTGAACCCTTAATTTGAGAACCCATGATAACATAGATGATATTCATACTTGAAGCCCTACTGAACAAGTTGTTGTTGGTTGTGGCAGAAGGAACTTATCCAATGGATCGACATCCTCTCGGAAACCTCAGCAGTATGCTTAGTTTTGGAAGTTCGTGATTCCATATAATCTTGATCAGAACTGTCCAGCTGATCCTGGCCTTGCCGCTCAGATGAGTTATGAGTGGCTCGAATATTAGGGGATAAAACATGCACAGATTCTGAGAGCACCTTTGCTTGATATTCACCTGCCAAACAAATATGGCAATAGTCAGAACACTGACGTTGATGCCACACCATTGACTGGAATCCTATGATTTTATGGCATTACCTTCTTACTGTTCAGTTGCTTCTCAGATAAAAGTTATGGATACTATCTAAACGAAACATTTCATCACATTATCAGTCATCTAGACACAAAAAGGATGGGCTGCTTTTCGATCCATTAAGTATTTGAGGTGCTTCTTGTAACTTAATCCATAAAGTATTTGAGAGAATTCACTAGTCCTATCAACAGTAAGATAGCCCTTCAATAACACAAAAGATAACACAGCAAACTGATTTTGATATCTTCAAACAATAAAATTGGAACATAACCTACAAGTTTAAGTGTAGATAGCCTTGCAAGCACATCAAGATTTTGTATTCTTATAGAATATTTGCAAATGTGTCCAGAAAATATAACTGGGAAAAATTGCCTTAGCTAAGAATAGAGTGAGTAAACTGTTGTGAAAGCAATTAGCATGAAAAGCTAACAGCCTGGTTTCATTAGCAAGTGTAGTCGTCACACAGCTGAATACACTGAATCGCTGTGATCAAATACCTTCAGCTTTCAGACACAGGTATGGTCAACTAATTGACAAAATATGCATTTTACACTTTACCACTGACAGACTGGATCTGGCTCCGAACATGACCTCACTGCTGCTCTCAACTTCCCCTTCCTACAACCAGGCATTGATAAAAACACCATTGAAAACCAATCATCAATCTTCAATTCAAATCCAAATAAGGAGCAAGTAACAAACTAGGTCATGTAAATTGCCAAAAAAGATTGGATGACACGAAATATATGGGAAGAAACATCAAATACTACAAAAAGTCAATACCATTGAATTATCAACACACAACCCATGTAACTATATTGAACTAATTTATTCAGACATCAAAGAGTACCAAAACCTAGGTCAGCGCTGAATGTCCAAAATTTATTAGCTATCATATGTGCACGGGGGGAAAAGAAAACCAACTAATGCCATGCGAGTGTCTAAACTCCATTTGCGTACAAACACTCCATAAGGAAGCAGTGATAGCTCGTGAAAGAGAATACCTCTGGCTCAGGAGACATGGCCACTTCATCCTGGCCGTAGTCCACAATCATCAGCATCTCCCTCCTACTTCTCCTCGATTCCACCGCAGCAACCTCTTGCCGCTGATGCAGGGAGCAGTCAATTGTTCTCTACGGATAGTTGCGGCCTTCTATCGTTGCCAGAATCCCTGCAACGCTGCTCTATTGGTGCTAACCCTAATTTCGTCCTCCTTATCGCTAGACTCCATGTAATCGTCTTCACCCTCCAGTCGCCCCTTCTCTCCGTCTCCCCCTTCCGACTGAAGATTCCCTCCATCCTTAACGTCTTCCATCTCCTCGTCCTCTTCGTCGTCGTACACAGAAAGCATCGCGATCCCTTCGTCGACGCCGTGGGGAATCTAAGGATTGTCTTTCCGCCAGGTGGGGTTGTTCCAGATCCCAAGTATTGCAGTTTGGTTAAATTTCCGAACTCTGGTGGGATTATTCCAGATAATGTGTGATCACACAGATCTAAAGCTTGAAAGGACGATCATTTTCCAATGGAAGTGGCAGTGATTCATATGCTTGGACACATTTCTAACCAACAAAGAAATAGTGAACGAGGGAGCAATCTGTAATTCGTGGTCAGGTTAGACGGGAACAGAGTTCCTTAGGCAGTCGCATCTGTAAAAGGGGTCTTGACCTCTTTCCCATATAAATGCCTGTAACTCGCAAGCCATTGACAGAAAAAGGAACAGACTGATTGCCCTCCTCAGTCGCTGTATCTCTCTTTCTCCTTCCCTCTCTCTATCTTCATCTTCTTCTCTGCTAATTCTCGTAACAGAGCTTCTCTGCTCTGTTTTTTCTACACATCTCGGCTTTGACAAACATCAAAGTGGGTATGGGACCCACCAGTTCGTTAGAAAATGCAGTCAAATCTGGAGACTGACCAAATTCCCGATGCATGAAGGGATCGAGCCAGTGAGAGCGCCGTTCGTGAGGCAGTGCTGACAATGATGTAATATTGCATAAGCTCTCAGGGATGGCTCCGTGCAAGAAACTGTTGCCCAGATCGATTCCTTGGAGATTCCTGAGATTTCCTACCTCAGGCTGGGTAGAGACTAGGATGGATTTCACAATTTTGCATGGAATGTCAGCTCGTGAAGCTTGGAGCACTTACCTAGCTCTCCAAGAGTTAATAATTAGGCCGGTGAAGGAATTCAGGGTCAAGTCCAGGGCCTGAAGGCCCAGAAACGCCGAAGTCCGTAGAGATAGATACCTAGTCGATGTACATACATCTCCGAAGTCGAAAAACGGCAATTAGAATGGACCAGCAACCTGTACCTTTCCTCTCCCAATGAACACCGCTTACCAAAAACTAGTACACATGCAGGCTTAAAACATGTCCTGGTAAGATGAGTGGACAGATATATTTGAGAACCTCTGATCTGACCAACGTCGTACAGCCTCAAGGGTGCTGTCTCCTACTAGTGCCCCTCCTTATTCCTGCCGCCAATTGAGCTCGATCATTCACTGTCGAATCCATCAACTAGTAGATGGTAAGATACGCGCATCACTTGAATGCACTAGTAAGCCTTGGCGGAGACGGAAAGCATATACATATATACATATATATATATGGCTAGTAGGCAGGCCAGGTTGATCCGTAGCATGCAATGCTTTGTCCCCTAATTATTGCCTTTAGTTTAGGCGCACACACAACTCGACCAATAATGGCAAGAAAGTCTCTGGGTTCAGTCAATATCTGGCCTGCTCCGGCAGTGCTAGTTTGTAAGCATGGGGATGATCCCCTGTCTCTCTCGAACATGCCCAGAGAAAGATTAGAGAAACAGAATGATCGTAGGATATCTCCCATCACAAGGGATGAAAAAAAAAAGAAGTAAAAAAGAAAGATAATCGCAAAGGGAAATCCATTGGGAAAAAAAAAAAACCTCCTTGATGTTTAAGCTAATGCTTTGGTACAATATTGCACAAAGCATCCGGTTCCATGTACAGTAATATTGGCTGACACTTTAGTAGTAGAGCTGGGGTCAGACTCCACTCGCAAAGAGTGGGGCAACATCATTCCCGATCCATCACAGTCAAAGAGATATTTACTAATAGAGCAAAACTCTAATAAATACGGTTTTCTCCGTTTATCCCATTCAAATTTAAACGATCTCGATCAACCTTATTGGAAGGGAGGAGTCGCTCGTCTGGGTGGGATGCAGTGTTAGAAAGTATCATGAGCGTGCCTGATCTCTATAAACCTGTGGGAAAAGGGAGTGTGAGAATAAAGGGGGCTTTAATTATTAATTGAACCATATATAATAATCATTCTAACAATCATATTTCGTCCCACTTCCCTCAACGATAAAAAGAAAACCTTATTATATCGACCAAAAAAAAAGCATTAGACTTTGATGATCGATCTTCCACTCTCTCTAGACAACCCCTCAACATCCAATATCATGCATATATATATATATATATATATATTCAAAATTATCATGAATGTATTTTTTTATACTTGAATTCTTTATATTTCAAAATAATTCTTCCATTCCATATATTTGAATCGTGATAAACTTAAATTTTAATTTTAACAGTTTATTAATGTAATATTTAATATCATGATCATGTCATGCCAATCCGATTTTACCACGTCAACATACTATATTACCAATTTATTGCTCTTTTATTATATTATATCAGCAATAACGGTCACATCAGTACGATATTAATATTAAAATTCAAATATGTTATAAAATAAAATATATAAGACTAAAAAGATTATTTTCAAATATATGAAATATAATTATAAAACAAGTGACATATCACTTTTACAATAATTATATACACATAATCAATTAGATCTATCCATGGAAATCCTTTCAACAATAACAATGAATATAATTATTCACTCCCTCTCACCCTTTAGAAATATAGACTATTTACGTGCCATCTTTTTAGATTACAAAAATGGTTTGTAAAAATAAAGAGGGTGTTAGGTGCGTAGATATATATATATCTATCAAGGATGAATAAATGGTTATAGATTATTTTATCGATATGTATTCTCTCTATATTAGGTTAAGAGTGAAATAAGTTGTATATCAACTCGTTTCTAGGTCACTATAATGTTTAGTAAGAGGAAATGGTGTCACTTTTGAGGTAGAATAAGTGGGAGGAGAACACAGGAGGCAAACTAAGAGAATCAAGCAGCAATTAGGCGCACGCGTGGGTTCTGTGGGTACCCCCCCGGCCTCTGGAGATCTAAAACCTGCCTTTTTTGTATTGCTCACATGTCACTCTCCTCCTCTCCTCTCACTTCATCCCCCACTTCCATATATACGCTCAAAGATCAAAGAAAAAGAAGTTGTTTTTCTCTTTATATCGATATAAATGTAACCATTACCGAGTGATAAACCTTAGGGTTACATGGTATCCTGATCGGGAAATACGGTAAAATTCGAATACTTTTTTTTCCGCTAGAGTTTATCTATAATAATTGGATCTCATATAATTGGCAAAAGCACGAATCCGCAATTCAGATTCTGGCCTAGAATTTCAACCGAAAAAGGGGGAATATGGGGACATTAATATCCTCTTCATCCCATCACTCTCCACTACCATGTCCAGTCTCCAGCAAGTTGTCCGATTGAGAGATGGGATCACCCCGTGGTGTACGGGGATGGATCTGATCCATAAGAGGCTAACCTTTAAAATCCCATTTTCGCTTAATCGACCCGGAAGTTTTATTTATTACATTTTGCCCCGAGTAGTTTTCCCTGTGTAGTGCCCAATCGCATATACACAATACAGAGGCAAAAAAAGAAAAAGAAAAGAATTGTCAACCACGCGTGCGTACATATATATACAGAGAGAGCACTCAAAAATGGATAGCCGAAGGTGATGGTGAGTTAATCATATTGTCATTCGGCAAATCTCTCTCTCTCTCTCTCTCTCTCTCTCTCTCTCTCTCTCTCTCTCTCTCTCTCTCACTGCACGAGTGACTGGATAACTTTTTCTCAGTGATTTGAGTGTGGGTGCGGACGGTCAAATTAGGCGCCTGGCTCAATCATCTGCTCATATCAGCCGTGGCCGGACTCCGTCCATGGACACCGTACATGTCCCTTTCCGATGACAATCTGCTCGTTATCGCTCCGATAATCTCAATTAGTCCAAACGGATCCTTGCCCGATGCAACGCTATCTGACCTGACCCAAAAATTTATATAATTATGAAATACGTATTTTTCGTGATTATAATAATGCATGACGTATATATATATATATATATATATTTGTGTGTGTGTAAATTGGAGTGAAGACTATTCTGTTTACAAGATTATTGATAGGTTCACCTAGATAAAATTATTAAAAATTTGATATTATCTTTATTATAAAATATAATTTAAATGTTAAATAATATTAAAATATTATAAATTTAATTTATATATTATCACACCATTTTATTGTTTAATATAATTCTTTATATCACTTAACAAAGAATTATCGATAATGTATCTAATTAAATATTCATATCATTATATTTTATCATTTTCTTAGTCCATTCTCCACTATATATATAAAATTTGACGGATATAATATATGAACGGCCGACGACCAAGTAAATTTGGATTTTACCGGATTAATATATGATTGTCTTTCGATCACTAACTATTTCACGAGATTTGTTTCCTTCTTCTTTTTTTGCTCGGCATCTCCTCCATCATCAACACCGATGATATAAGTCATAAAATAGCATAAAGGAGTGGACGGCAGAAGAACCACATGTTGGAATCAGCAGTCGGAAAGATATTCAGTACGGATAAAAAATAAAATAAAGGTGGGAAAAAGCTATGTAAAAGGATATGTTCTTCATCCGACATCGATGGTTTGAATCGTCCGTCGCAGTGGCCCCGTATAGTTAGATAATTTGCTCCAATGTTTGCCCTTCTTCCCCGAGAAACAAGAACCCTCCCCGCATATGTAACGTTCGAATCTTATCATAATAAATATATTTTATATAAGTAATTCGTATGTATATATTTGCACGTAAGTCAACTTCAATCTACGGACATGCGGATAATTAATCATAAATTTGAAAACAACCACCCTGCTTATAATCATATGAATGAGAAAGAAAATCATAATTTTTAAATTTTATCTTTTAATAAATTGATTCATTCTAAATACCACTCAATTATAATCCATTAGTCACAATTACATTTATTATACATGTCCTTGACATTCACAAAAGGGAGATATTCTCTGAGAGCTTTACTGGAGCACCTTTTGATCAACTCTGGTATCTTTTATATATTAGTGGTGATTGGGCTTATCGAGCCGAACAAGGTTTTTTAAGAGTTAACTTTTGAGTTTTTGATGCCTCCGGGGAGATTCGTTGAACACTGTGCAACCAAACGATATCAAAAGATGTCGATTACAATCGCAAGCAAAGGACATCGTGACAAAGCAAGCAGGAAGGGATATATAGGTACGGAGAAGAGAAAAAGAGAAAACTAAAGAGGATGTCCAAATCCGCCCAACGAATTCTTGCCTTCACCGAGTAGGAAGGCAGATACTCTAAATCTTTAATAGATAATGATATCATTCTATCGGACTATCTTTCTTGTTCATTCTACCTCTATCGCATCGTAGGGCATGTGAGGGCCAGCCCGTGTCTCTGATAATATATGGTCTTATAATTAATTGGTCGCAGATGTGGTACTATACGATTCAATTTCTTAATGGGGGCTAAGCGAACTTTCTATTATGATAATAACCCTCGGACAATTATCGTTGCTTTCCTTTTCCCTAGATTAATCAATTCGACCGCTTTACCACTTCTTTTGTTCGGCCTTATGCGAGACACCTAATTTAATTATATCACTTCAATTATCAGCATACCTAACACTAGTGGTGGGGAATTGCTCCAGACGTGGAGAATTCCTTGGATCACAACGTGAATGTCATAGAAAATTTTGCGGCGTTCATCGTGAGAAGATCCATTTCTCATGAGAACTCCATAACTGGAAATTAAGTTAATTTGGAGAGTAATGAGTATCGGATACTCTTGATGGTTGGTAGAGCAGTCACGAGAGATTTTCTTGGAATATTATCGTGGGCAGCTTCAAGTTGAAGCTCTACCCGCGAGATGCAATGCCAAATATTCTTCGACAATAATTCGAGATTATTCTAAGAACTCGGATTCGACCCATAACAATACGGAGAAAGAGCACCACCAATATCACGGGGTCATCGATCTTACCTTTCCCAAGCTTTTAATGGCTGATGCCATCTCTTCGCGTGGATTGATAGATATAGAAAGAAAGAGATCGCGACAGGATTATTCATTCTCTTTCTATTTATCAACAATGTCAAGTGGCCTATCTATCCTGGCCAGTTCTACTGACCCCCCGCATGTGATCTCCCCAGTGATCAAATCTTGAAAGTTGGAAAGAGCAAAAGGAAAGGGGCACAGCAGACGGTCGATATCGATCGTGAACAAGGAAAACAGTAACTGTTAGAAAAGCATATCATGGGAGCTAACCCACTTGCTTCATGGTTTACATAGCTATTTAAGCGCGGAGAACGGGGTGGTGGGAAGCATCATCATTGTCGAAGTCCAAACGAAAATCTCCTTCCCCATTTTAATTTCCCTGTTTGTGATTTTTTTTTGGGGTTCATATGAGCGTATACACAAACATACGTGTATACTCAATCATGTGTGCAAAAAAATGCATCTTACCAATATGTGTACCTTCCCTGAATAGTTTGACCAATGTGGGTGACGAGGGTACGCGCAGTCGGGGAAGAGGACAGAAGTGACAGCAGAAATCGCCAATTGCCCTAGATTGGCAGGCTATATACCTTCCCCCAAGAGGCTGTGGCCCTGGTGACCTAATTCACTTGTCGCCAAAGAATGTTCGTTCACACTGTCGTATGCATTTCGCACTACGCATGTGTATCGTTCATGTGCATCTCAGATATGAATATGAGGGCGAGAGAGATGGTATGTGATAAATAGCTGCACAAAATAGAAACTTCATCCAAACGCATTATTTTAGATTTCTTTTTAATCAATAACATTATTGTGCTCGATTTCATGTTACAATACTTTTAAGTTTCGATCGTAACCTGGCTTTCTTGTCCATTACATGCTACAGGCCTCTTTTACAGCTTGAGGAGGCAGAAAAGCTACAACACAAGAGCTTGTGAAAATGTCATAGGAATAGAAGGTGGGAGCCCACCAAGGGAAAACATCAAGTGGTATTGACAAGCAGGAGAAATCCTCGAGTCGCTCCCCTCTCTCCCTTCTCAGCTATATATGGACTCCGTGTTGAGGAGCCTCAAACTCAAGAAAGGAAAGAGGAAGAAACAAGAAAAACAAAAACAAAAACAAATCTCTCCCTAGCACAATCTCCCCTTGCTGATTCTCGCCATCCACTTATTCATATACACTAAAGGAAACCACACAAAGCCACTGACTGCTACAAACTTTTCTTGGCCATGCCCCTCCACTCTGAAGGCACAAACCCAGGAACTTTCCTGAGCTCTGGATCGCCGGAAGCTGCCTCTCGACCACTGCCTGAGATGTCCCAGCAGCCCCCTCCACCTCCTGACAGCACGGCTGTGCCCGCCTACCCGGTTCAGTCCAACGTCAATACCCAGTCGTTTATTCAAGTTGCCATGTTCCCCATAACTCTAAAGGTATCTGTCCCTCGATGCGAGTAATTATCTGAATAGTAGGTGAGTCTCCCTCCTCAGTTTGTCCAAGACTAAGCAAGTATAAATGGGATTTGCAGTTTGAAGAGGTTGTGTACAAGGTGAAGGTGGAGCAGAAAGCTGGAGCACGCGGGACTTGGAGCACGCGGGAGGAGATCATCCTAAACGGACTTACAGGAATGGTCGGCCCAGGGGAGGTCCTGGCGATGCTTGGGCCCTCCGGCAGCGGCAAGACCACCCTCCTCATGGCGCTCGGCTGCCGCCTGATCTCGGGCAAGATATCTGGCAAGATCACTTACAACGGCCAGCCGTTCTCGGGCTCAGTCAAGAGGCGGACCGGCTTCGTGGCCCAGGACGACGTCCTCTACCCTCACCTCACTGTCCTCGAGACCCTCCTCTTCACCGCCCTCCTGAGGCTTCCCAGCAGCCTGACTTGGGATGAGAAGCTCCGCCACGTGGAGGGAGTCATCTCCGAGCTTGGGCTGGGCCATTGTCGGAATAGCATGATAGGCGGGCCTCTCTTCCGTGGGATATCGGGCGGTGAGAAGAAGCGGGTCAGCATCGGGCAGGAGATGATCATAAACCCAAGCCTGCTCCTCCTTGACGAGCCCACCTCCGGCCTGGATTCTACCACTGCCCAGAGGATCATAAACACTGTGAAGCGGCTCGCTGTTGGTGGGAGGACAGTCGTCACCACTATCCATCAGCCCTCGAGCCGTCTGTATCACATGTTTGACAAGGTTGTCCTGCTATCTGATGGCTGCCCCATCTACTATGGACCTGCATCAATGGCCTTGGACTATTTTTCCTCGATCGGCTTCTCCACCTCAATTACCGTCAATCCTGCTGATCTCTTGCTCGATCTTGCCAATGGTATGACACGACTCTTATACAGATGCATACTAATTGTTGTCACCTAATTTCACAGGATAGATATAACCTGTAATATAGTCTGCCATTTTCCTTTTCTGAAGGAGATAAAGGAAGAGTAACGAACCATTTGTCTTTGGTTTCTAAAAAAAAAACTTGTCAGAGATTAAGATGGAGTTTCGCCGGATTATAAGCCAGTAAGGGACAACAGTTCTGGATCCTGACAGGCATAACTATTGTTGTGTTCTTGCGTTATTTGTCGGGGCTCTCTCTTTTGTGCATGTATGTACTCGAAGTGTCCTGTTTGAATCAAGCAATTTTCTAATTTTCCGAACCTCAAAAAATATCTACTGCCAAAGCAAATTTCCATTAACTACATAGTATGTCCATCTCAGGTCACCACCATAACAAAAAAAAAAGCCAAAACTGTTACGTATGTGGAACTAGTCAGTGGAAATGACAGGGCATGCCCGCAAAGCCTACCGCACCACTCACAAAGAGCATGCGCACGCTACACAGTAAATAAGCAAGGCCACAGGATAACAGAAAATTACTCCAGGAAACCTCAGCATTAGTATACTTTTCTCTGCATACTCCATTAAAATGACACAATATTAGTAATGCTTCTGGAAACTCGCAGGACACAGCCCCGATTCAAAGAATGCCATCGAACAAGGCGAGAGCACGGAGCAGGAGAAAAGGACAGTGAGGGAAACTCTCTTATCTGCCTACGACAAGAATATCTCAACGAGGCTAAAAGCGGAGCTCCGCGCAATGGATGTGAATAGCTACACCTTCCGAAAAGGTACTTCCAATTAAAACTACCCCACCCATCCCCACACCCACAACCCTTCCCGAAATGAATGAATCACACGAGAGAAGTGTCGCCAAGGCCTCGGTCTAGTCAGTCTTTTCTTTTTCCATGTTCTTTCAATCCACTCCATCACATTTATATGTTCGAGCTTGCTACTGATGAATGTGGAACGAACAGGGCAAGATACGAGGCCTGAGCAGTGGTGCACCAGCTGGTGGCATCAGTTCAAGGTGCTGTTGCAGAGGGGGCTTAGGGAGAGGAGATTCGAGTCCTTTAATCGGCTCAGAATCTTCCAGGTCATAAGCGTGGCTGTATTGGGAGGACTCCTCTGGTGGCACACCCCACCTTCTCACATTGCAGATCGCGTAAGTATTCTTCCTAAATTGAACCCATCAATCACATCATGAAAACGACATGACTTACGCGCATAGAACTTCTAAGATTCTTTTCCGAGAAAGATAACTGACCAGAACTTTCGGCACTGTTCAATCTGCTCCAGTCCAAAATTCATCTCTCGCATTCTTCTCCTCCCCTTTATAGATCCCGATCTCCTCAAAACAGACAATGCCAGAAGCATCCTCCTATCTGGTGTTTCTTGAAGGAGACTGGCACCAACAGATGTTTTAAATCAACTACTTAAGAATAATTGACTTATCAGATCCACGGATTGTGTATCCTAGTTTATCCGACCCCACTCCGCTTGACAATGGCAATAATCATCTTTACTGTGAATCCAGATCGCGTTGCTCTTCTTCTTCTCGGTTTTCTGGGGCTTCTACCCTCTCTACAATGCAGTCTTCACCTTCCCACAAGAACGGAGGATTCTCCTTAAGGAACGGAACTCAGGGATGTACCACCTCTCCTCCTACTTCCTCTCCCGCACCGTCAGCGACCTCCCCCTCGAGCTCGCGCTACCAACCGCATTCGTCTTCATTATATACTGGATGGGTGGGCTAAGGCCCGATCCAATCACCTTTATCCTCTCCCTCCTCATTGTCCTCTACGCGGTGCTTGTCTCACAGAGCATGGGGCTGGCTTTCGGAGCGATTTTAATGGATGTGAAGCAGGCAACAACCTTAGCCTCTGTCACAACACTCGTGTTCCTTATCGCAGGAGGTTACTATGTTCAAAATATTCCGCCATTCATCGAGTGGCTCAAGTACCTGAGCTACAGTTATTACTGTTACCGGCTTCTCCTGGGAGTTCAATACAATGAAGACGATCACTACGAGTGCTCAAATGGGCAGTTGTGTCATGTCGGGGACTTCCCTCCAGTCAAGGCTGTGGGACTAAACAACTTGTGGGTCGATGTGTGCATCATGGGACTCATGCTGGTGGGATACCGACTCATCGCATATGTCGCACTTCACCGGGTCGTGAGGTGAGAGACGGTGGTTTTTGCAGCAGACCATACAAAAACAGAGACTCTGAATCCTTTTTTTTTGTGGGGTCTTTCTTCGCCCGAGAATAATGTCCATCTAAAAGGGAAGCCAGCTTCAGAAATTCTGATAAATTCCCATTAGATGTAACAGCAAATCAACCGTTGTTTTTACTATTATAGGATCGACAACGAGTAGCAATTCTGATAATCAATAAAACCATAAAATCTATCAAAACCAAAAATTTCTGTAAGTGCCCTTTTTGTTTTAATGGCAATCATGCAAGAAGGATTGACCGACAAAGAGAGCACTAATCTAACGATAAGGAATTCATCTGATGAGGTAAAATGTCATTAAGGAGAATGGAAGAAGAAAGGGACTCTTCTTCACTTCGTGATGCTCACTGTTCTACGAGATGGGAGAATAGATTCAATGACGTACATTCAGTTGGTCAAGAAAGTATTCGTCCTTTAAAATGTTCTTCATTTCTAACAAAGAGGAGGAATGGCAAGAGAGTGCAACTGCAATGTGATATGAAATCATTCTGTTAAGGACTCAATTCTCTCATACTACATGAAGAAAGTATTGTCTTTGGGCCCTGGAGGTCCTGAAGGGAGCAAAGAATGGAAGTCAGTCGCCGGTACAAAGAGAACAAAGGTTTTCATCATCCGTGACTATAGGAATTGTGCCCTTCTTTTCTATGATTCCATTCTGATTCTTTTCGAGAGAGATGCCTGAATGGACTCAAAGGAATCACAGAAACTTGATGCTGAGTACTGACAGCAAAGGTAAATAAGTAATGGGAGAAGGGAGACGAGGGACGGGGTCCACAATGGATATTGACGGAACCAGAGGTACACAGAAGTTGGAGGCCCATGCTGCAGAAAAAAAACCAGGTATTGACATCCAAAAGCATACAAATCCATTTCATATCCTACTACCAATATAGCTGGTGCACTTCCACATCCAAAAAAGGAGTACTGTACGATTCCACATGGGAAAAAGGGGAAAAGAAACACAAAAAGAATATCAAATCTGCGTACTGTCTTGTCTCTCATGTCTGTTGGGGGGCTGTGGTTTTGCCTTCCCTCTGATAGAGACAGCGACTATGACCAATTCCCTGGCATCGGCGGAACATAAGAAGCTCCGCTTTAATCCGCACATGATGGATTTACAATCTGATTTGAATTCAGTAATTTCTGCAGAACGAGCAGACAACGGCTAAGTCAAAAAGAGAAAGGTGGAAATCGAGAAATGATTTTTTCTGGAAACATTCATGGTTATAGCTTCTAATAACAGTGATGTATCTTCGAAAGCAGCACGACAAGAAGGTGACTGGAGGCTCCCTTCTGGTCACCTAAGGTCCATATGAGATACCATATCAATAAAACTTACTGTTGTCGGTCAAAATATTCTTGCGATTATATAACAAACTATTGTACCAAAGCTACTGTATTCGCGCGAGAGGTTTTGCATTGATGAGGTGGATTACTTTTCGGGGGAATTGAGATGAAGAAGACGAGTTGGTGGTGATTGTTCGACTCAAAATTCAAATGGTACCGTGGGTCGGGCAGGCCGACCGAACCGGTCAACCCGGTCAAGAAATGCAAGTGGGTCAGCCTGATAAGTTGGGCCTCACATGGGCCAACTATAGAAAGTGGGCCTGGCTACGACGGCCCAAAGCGTACCATTTCTTCCGAGAGCGGTAAAGGAAATGAAAATAATCGGCAGAAGAGCCTTGCGATCGTACTGTTTGTTTTTGTTCGCTCTTCCGATTCTTCCCCACTCGGCCGCGCGTCCCGTCACGTACATAAATAGTAGAACCAGAAAACGGAGAGGCAAAGCAGCGATCGAAGAGTAAAGCTTCCGAGGGAACTGCCACTCTCTCCTCCTCCGAGAACCCTAGCTGCATTCTCCTCCGTTCTGTATCTCCGTGCTCTGCTCCTCATTCGCGTGGTCCAGCCTCGGCGATGGCGTCTGATGCTCCCCATGCCCCGTCGAGCAGCTCTAACGCTGCGGATTCGTTCATAGGGAGCTTCATAAGTTTGATTTCCAGGTACGACATCCGCTACGAGGGCACCCTGTATTTCCTCAACGTCCAGGACTCAACAATCGGCTTGAAGAACGGTACGTCTTAACTATGTATCAGTCATTACCAGTCTGTGTATACGATCTTGCTGCATGAGATGCTGATGAATAGATCGTGAAAAAAAACTAAATTCATGTTCGGTATCACACGCTGAAATGTGTGGCATTTGGCAGTTTTTTCAGATTGTCATTTTTTTTTTTTTGGTTTCTCTTCGTAAAATTGTATCAGTACTGAGGTAAATATGATCAACTTTTCAAATTTATGAATAATTATCAGAGTAGAAGATTATAGAAGCACATGCTGAAGATATCTGAATTACTTTGTGTTCTTCATGTACTTATGGAGAAATTATGAGGGTAGCATTTACTTGTAAGGCCAGTTTGTCACCCAGACAAAAGAGGAGCTGAGATATCAGGGAAAACGGGAGAAACGAATTAGAAAGAAAAGGAAAAACATTCTGAATTGGATTGTTGAGGCTACGCTGCCACACGAAGGCAGACATTTATGATGCTTGAACTTGTTTTTCCAGATTTTGGAAAGCTTTCTGCCGGATACGTGCTATTTTTATCTGGACATGTTTCTACAAACAAATGCATTTCTTCTTATAAGCAAGTGGACTATGCATTCTTCCAATCAGAAATTCATTTTACCACATAAGAATATAATAACCCATTTCTTTTAAAAGGTTGCATCTTTTGTTTTGTTGACTTGTTTTGGATGTGGCAGTGAAATCATATGGAACTGAAGGGCGAAAGAAAGATGGGCCGCAAATTCCTCCACGTGACAAGGTGTATGAATACATTCTTTTTCGGGGAAGTGACATCAAGGTAAAAGATTAATGGTGCTTTCTCTGTATTAATTATTATTGCCAGCTCCCACTGGCCTAAATTCCTTATTTTTGTGACAATGTGAATTTCTTTAGAATGTTTCTCTTGAAACTTTATAAGCATCTCTTATCCACACTATTTTGCATTGCTTATAATAAGCTTACATTCTCTTTTTCTTAAATTTCAAATAGTGGTGAATTTTGAAAAAATTCCATAAAAACACTGTCCAGAACCAGAAGTGTGTGAGTTGAGGTTTTCAAGGATATGCAGCATGATCACAACTGTGTCATATTAGAAAGTTCTGTCGGTTGTATGCACATTCTGTTTTTCTGTTGAATATTTTCTAGGGATTTGGAGATGTACATAGTAATTGTTATTTTCTGGTTATGTTTTTGTTTCATTTTCACTTGTAGGATTTGGAAGTTAAGTCTTCCCCACCTGCTAAAGCAGAAGAACATCCTGGCAATGATCCTGCTATTATCCAGGTAGAATTTATCAGAACAGCTTCTAGGAATTCTCGCATTGTTGTAATCGAAGGGTAGATCCTGACTTTATGTTATACCTCCTCTACCAGACACATCACACAGGAGTACCATTTTCATCACCTTCAGTTACAGTTAGTGGTAAAAGTCAGTTCCAGAACACTCCTGCTGTGATAAGTAGAGTGAAGCCAGAAGAAATGCATCCTTATCAGTCTCTAACGTATCTCAGTTCATCAAATCAAACTGAATCTGCTCAAGGTCTTGTTGCATCACATTTTTCGACACCAATTTCTTCACAAAGTCATAATGGGACAGTCATCTGTCCTATCAATGGCATATCTCATAGCACATCTTCTATGTCCCATCCCAGTGTCCTAGTTCCTAGGACATTGCAAAATCAAGTCCAACCTTATGAATCTCAGACATCTGCCACGGATGTGCTGGTTAGCACACCTGAAGGCATTAATCCTGTGCCTTCATCAGTAGCATCATCTACTGTACATCCAACACTTCCATCTTCTCAAGCGCCAATGCAACTTTTCAACTCCCCTGTCATTTCATCCTCCTATGCGGACTTGCCCCTCTCAGCCCACTCACCATTGATCCCTTTTTACAATGTAGCTATGCCACCAATGATTAACATTAACAGTGAAACAATTCCTGACCATTCCATGACCTATCCAGCTGCCTCTTTTGGGAGACCTACTTCAGGTCCCCTGCTAACACCACCACCATGTAACTCGGCTCCAAATCAATTAGCACAATCTGGATATACTGTGCTTTCTCAGATGCAGAAACTCAATCCTAACAATGACGTGGACTATGGAATTCCAGCACAAGCTGGTGTATTCTCCTCAATTTCTAGTCAAACTCCTAGAGAAATGCTATTGCCACTGCCAACTTCTGCACTCCAGGTTCTACTCTTATTCTCTTCAGCAAAGACTTTTGTAATGAATCAGTAGTGCCTGCTTCATCTGCTGATTACTTCTTTCTTAATTAAATTGAACTTGAAGATTCACTGGAAGGAGGCTTGATCTCGATCTCAGCACATCCGGCAATATTTTCTCTAGAATCTAATTGTTGCCTAATCTCGTTTTGCCACAGAAAAATTCTTCAGCTCCATTCACTGAGGAATTTGATTTTGAAGCCATGAATGAGAAGTTTAAAAAGGATGAAGTATGGGGTGCCCTTGGAAAGTTAGATAAAAAGGATATAGGTGAAACTGAGGTTTCTTCTGTTGCTCAAAGCTTTGGTGGCAGAGCGAGTTACGGCTTCAGAGTGAAGCCCAATACCATGGTTGGTATCAGATTATCGGCAGTTTCACTTATATCTCTGCTTATGATGTTAAGCAGAACATGAACTTTCTTGCATGGTCTCATCAAACAAGGATTCTTTCATGCTACCTAATCAATGACCTTTTATTGCTTCTTGTCACAGCTTGCATATAAGAAGGATGATTTCTTTGACACAATATCTTGCAATTCAATATCTCAAGGAACAAGGACTGGTCAGAACAGATACTCTGAGAGGATGAAGACGGATGCTGTGGTATGTGGATCCACATTATTATCTTCCTCCATACAGTAAATTCATAATGCGTGCTAGATATTAATGCATTGACATTTTCAATCCCGTCTCCTTTTTTTTCCCCAGACTTTTGGTGACCTTCGCTTCAGACCTCCCCATCAAGATTACGGTGTCTACGGTGCTGGCCGGGGTCAGAATCACCAGAGTCAGTATAGCTGGGGAAAACGTTATGACTGTGGCGGAAGGAGGGAGTAGCGGAAACGTGCCCTAGAATAGATTTCTCAACTAGTTCTATCCCTCACAGTAACAGCTTCTCACCACTCTCTCCCTCTAATTTCTCTTTCCTACGTGACAAGAATAGACAATTCGACTATTTGACCAGAGATGTACTAGTCTTAAAAGTAGCTCGCCGATACCCGAGCACAGTGATGGGAACTGTGGTGATATGGTTTGCAGCCGTTTCACGCACGAGGTGCCCTTCCGATTTTAGGGATTTGAACTTCCCTCTCGGTGACATTGGCCACTAAGTCTGTATTCTTGGCATATCCACATTCTGTAAATATCCGAGTGGATGCTTTCGTTTGGAATCCTCTGCTAGTTCGCATGATTTTCATTCACCCTGTGGTTGGGATTCATTCCACGTGAGAAGTTGCTTGTGGTGAAGTAGTCGGCTGCTTTGTTATATCTTCATGCTGGCAAGGGGGCAACCTCTCTCTCAAGGGGCGGTAGAGGCCCCTACAAACGGTGCTGAATCTTAGGGGTTGCGTTTCGTTCACTCTACGATGCAATCGATAATCCAACGGCCCAGAAAAGTTACGTGTATCTTGGGTTTGTTTGTGTTTCCGCGGACGGGTACAAGCGAAGGGGTCGCTGTCCGAGGTAAGCGGACCATCGCGTCCTTTCTTGCCCGCTCCCGGGGACCGCACAGAGCATTTATGGGCTTTGGCTATTTCACGGACGCCGGGAACACGTGGCGTGTCCTGGGGGGGTCTCCGCCTTTGCTGTCGTACCACTGGCACTGGATGTGTTCAATTCCGCCCGGGACCAGCACGGCGAGGGGCCGTGAAACACGTAATTTCGTCGGAGGAAATGTAAGAAGTCCGAGAAGGACGAAGGTCGCCGGGCAAAGGATGGTGTTCAACTGTTCATTTCCCACACTGTCACTCTCTTTCCCTAGCCATGCTACCGTTCGTTGATCCGTATTGCGAGGCAGATATCTGGGATCCAACACTTTGGACTCCGACGCGTGAAATGTTGGGCGAGTTTAGAGTCACCTGAGCAAAAATTTTGGTATGGTTGATTAAAATCGAGCCAGCAGGATTTGATCGCCGGCATGGAAAGAGGAAGCATCCGTTGTGAAACCAACCATAGATCATGTCATGGACCATAATTAACGGACCAAAAAAGGCGGTCAAGATTCCCGACAATGTGGGCCGCGCTGGAAAATTAAATGGGATTCCCTTTCCCATCATCCAAAGTGCAAATAATTGCCTCAGTCAAGTAGTGTAACATCCAGTGCTACAGATCCTTGAATTACTTCTTCAGCATCTACCGTTCAGTGAAAGGGGAAATAAAAAAAAAAACCAGAGAGATGTTCACGTACGTCTCTCTGTTTAATATTTCTTAGTAATACATTGGTGAGCCTAAATATTTTTATTAATACAATTGAACATTTCTTAAGCTGAGAAAATTAAATCTTTGGCTGGTTCAAACATTTTGGCAAGGGAATTACTCATTGTGTTATACGGATAAAGAATACACATTAAGTGTGTATGGTCCTTTAATGCACCTACTAAACTTAAATATAAAATAAGCAAGCTTGTTATACTTTTAATATCGTACTTTTAGAGATCCAACGGTAAAAGTGCATAGTAAAAAAAAAAACCCTTAAAAAAAGTATTAGAGTTCTACTTTATTTTTTCTTTTTAATTTCCAATTTCATATTGAATTTAAGTATGAACATATATGTCGGCCGGGGGAAGGGGGATGTCATCAATCAATATTTCGTGAAATTTTTTTTTTCCGATCGGAGCATTGAATTCGTGTAGTCGGCCGGCCATGCAAAATGAAATATTGCATGTGATAGGTCGGTCGTACCTGCTATAAATAAGGTCAAGTAGGTACTAATACGTCACATGGTGGAATATTTTGTCGACAGACATGCATTCAATCACCTGAGTAACTGGGCGGCAATGGGCCCCTCATCTTTCGTGGAATTGGTGCTTCCTCGTGTTAGAGTCCTCCTCGGAGAAGAAATTCGAGACTGCATTCATTGTCGGGTTACGTTACTGTGACAATTATTGCAGCGTCTTCTCATCGATCCCGTCCGCAAGCATTTAAAACTATGTCAAAGCCCCTCGTCGGTAGACCTCATCAGACAGTGCGTCATCGATGCGCTGCACCAGTCGAAGGCTGCCATTGTTATGCTCCACCAAGGATTTCTTCGATAAAGGCTGGCGGTGATGATGACTTGACATGCTAGATTATTCGTCGGTTCCTGCATTGCTAGATTAATTACGTGGAGAATACTGAATGTTTTTCGGGCCAGACGTGTGGAATTTCGTAACTTGGATTTTGAGCTGAGAGATGTCCGCCAGGGATCTGATCTACTTGCAGGTCTGCGCAGAGACATATTAAGATCTTACCCGAGCCTATCCTCTCTCTCTCTCTCTCTCTCTCTCTCTCTCTCTCTCTCTCTCTCTCTCTCTCTCTCTCTCTCTCTCTCTTTTTAACTGATTCTTATGAGATTGCCGATACTATTGCTAGGAAAATTTTGCTTACTCGGGAGAGGAGGTTGGTCATATTTTGGATGAGTCCTCTTCTTTTTTTGTTTTTTCATGCTGACTTTTGGAAACCCTAGTCTTGTTCATGGATCTCTAGGGACTGCAACTTTCATGCCCGTCATTTCTGTAAATGGGGTGAAGCTCTTTGTACATTTTGGGGGGATAGCAAACCCCTCACGTTCCTAATTGTAATGAATTGGTGGTTCAGTTTAGTTCAAAATAGGTATAGAACTAATTGACCTGATTAAGATTTAGTACATTAAGTATAATGGGTTAGTCTAGTTACAGATTATGGTTTAGAAAATTATGAATTGGTCTGGAACTAGGCTTAAGCAGGCTGGTTCATTATTAGGACTGGTTCAAACCATGAGCCACAACCTTTTTTTAAAAAAATTTTAAATTATTAAAAATGGATAAAAAAAATTTAATTAACTTATATTTGGAACAAAGAATAATTAGATGTTTATATAATTTGAGAGTTAATGGTAAAATTGAGAGAGAGAAAATTTTATGGGTGACAAAAATCCATTTTGACCGATAATTTTTTGCAGTCCGAGACGGTTTCATGACATTTTGGTCCTGTTCGCAATAGTTTCGAGTAAGTTTTTAGAGATTCTAAATCGCTTCAGATTCAACCTCCTATTTTTTATACCCGAATCGGAACTATTTCACAGTTCAATAAAGAGCGGATAAGTGTTAGTTTTGGGGGCAGTCCGTACCGATTCAGGCCAAACCAGCCCGTTTAGCACCTCTAGCATCCATATCCGACTTTAAGTACCCGACCCGGCCAGCCGGTCATCCGAAAGAAGAAACGACATGGGTTTATCAGAAGGTACCTATAATTCATAATTCAATGATTTAAAATATTTTAAAAGTAAGGATTTTACATTATACATATTTTCATGCATTCCATTGAATGTGATAAGCCGTGCCAACCTCGGAGCTCGTAAGATCCTTCTACTGGTCTAGCTCATCGGCAAAATATTTTGGCATGTCAAGAATCTAACTGTATCTGTGAGTCTTCATATGATGATATCATTCACAGAAAAGGAAAAAAAGGAAAGAAAATTTGTCTATCCACTCTGGTCGACAGGATTGTTGAGATGCAGAAGCATAGTTTTAAAAATCGAACTAGGATGGCCGGTTCCACTGGTTCAACCGGGAATTGGCCACTCACTCAGTCCGGTTTCTAAAAAATCCAATTACGCATTCAAAGAAAAAACTTCGATTGAACTGGTTGGTTCCCGGTTCAACCGATGAACCTAATTGAACCCGTGAGAAAATTGACTGACTTAAAATGAAAAAAAACAAAATTTTATTATAATGCACATATTTTATTTTACTATATTTATATTTATATTTTATATTAAACTTTTCTTTAATATAATGTTTATATTAATAATTTTTATTATAAATCATATTCAAATTATGATATTATATAAATTTATTAGTAACATTATATTATTAATATTATTTATTAAACATGTGATTCAACCTATTGAACTTCCGGTCCGACCCACGAACCAATGAATCCACCGGTTCTCGATCCGATTCAGTTTTAAAAACTATGTGCAGAGGACCCGAAAAGAGATTTGTTTGGCTAGAATGGCATCTTGTCGAATATCGACTTTACCTAACAATTACATGCTCCATGATCCAATCTTACCAGTTCCCTCTCAGGACCAGTGGGGGGAAAAAGCCCTATTCATTGTATAGTACCGTAATGATGATGTACAGTCAATAATGAATAGACATAAGAACTGGACCCACGAGCAGCAAGATTCAAGCATGACAATACAAATGAGATTATTATTATTATTATTATTATTATTATTATATATTATCGTCAGATAAGCCATGACAATGTTAGATTCACTGGTTCCGAGACCCGACAACTGTCTCCATCTCCTATAGAATAATCGATCAACAGCATTTGCCACGAAAATGCAATAATGTCGTCTGACTTTGGCTCTTGAAATCAATCAATTATTCATGCCATTTTCAAAAAACCTTTCCGTTTCCTACCTCACGCCTTTTGAAATTACAGAGCTATGATTTTGAAAGAAAGAGATCTCTAAAATTGAGAGCGACCCGCCCCCACCCATGAGACATGCTCTCTCAATCATGTCTCCTTGAAGGGTATGCTGTGACTTCAGCTACACTGAAAATTTTAGCCGGTAACTTCTCACAATTTTTCTCAATCTGTCCTTATTCATACACAACCCAGTGACTTTGCCCACTCAGTAAATCTTATCGGTAAGATACCGAGCTGAAACTCATGAAAGTTAGTTAAATTATACGATATCAAGGTAAAATAACCTAAAAATATCATCTAAGATAAATGTTCTAATACTATGAGACATATTATCAAAGAAATGGACTCTATGAGGAAAACCGAGGACCCAACGAGCCAGCCAGCCAGCACGTATGCTCCCATATCTATACACATGTTGCATCTCCACCTGCCCCCATTGAGCTAAACCCTATTGAGCTAAAAGATTGTAGGTGCACCATTGTAGAACCTAGTTAAGATTTGACGTTTATAATCCAAATCCACTTCTAAAATCAGCTGGCGTATCCCCAAAGAGAATAAAGGACCTCCTAGAGTTCAACATCATGACAGTCGCCATGTCAATATTTTGTGAAGGTTCTCCCTTTTTTGGTTCTGTGATAGTCAGGTAATAATCTATGAGCTAATAGTTTTTTTTCTTTTAATTTTAGGAGAAAAGGACCCCCTTTTTTGTGGGTAAGGAGGAGAAAAGGACAATTTAATTGATAGTGTGGGTAGATGCAATTTAACCAAAAATTTCAAAGCTCCCTTCTCCATGTTTTTATTTTCCATATCAAATTATAAAATAAATATATAATAAAAGAAATAAATAAAATCATATAATAATAAAAAAGAAACAAATAGAATGGTATGAGGAACCACATGGGACATCTTATTTATAACTTTCTTAATCCGAATGAAATATTTACTGTTTAATCATCGTATTGTGCAATGGAGAGAAGTTACAACTTTGTGAAAATGACCGATAGACACTATTTCATTGGCCTGACTGAGATGAACCTTTCTTAGTAAGGAAACAAGATGCGGTATAACATATAAGTGACCCAAGTTTGGACATCGCTACAATATTTTTACGGTCTAGATTATAATTTTTTAAATTGAAAGTAGGATTTTTTTATAAAAATTATAAGTACGGTATATAAAATAATATAATAATTAGTTATTAAAATCATACCCATTTATCAATTTGAGATTAAACTGTATTTTCATACTAAATCTTTAAATAAGTTATTTAAGAGTTAAATTTAAAACTAAAAGGATTAATTAAAATTTTTCTAAAAATTCAGATCCAACCCGTACTAGTCTCAATGGGACTCAGAAATATTAAGCTGTGAAAAAAAAAATCATGCCACTTAGTCGCAAAACTTCCTAGGAATATAGTTTAGAAAAAAATTGTTTTTATGTTCATATGTGTCAGGAACTGCGCCAAACCAATTGGCCGCCTAAAATTGTAAAAAAAAAAAAAGGAATATCTGACAAGACTATTGATTAATTTAACGGGGTACCCGCAGCCCATTTCGTGCCTCGTGCTTTTCAGCTCCATTACTCCACGCGCACGTGCATGCACTGTACCCGCTTGCCACGTCATCCCCGGATCCTAGAGGGGTTCTTTCGTAAATAAATGCCCACTCTTTTGTATTTTTAAAAAAAAGGCACCCTTGCAGTATATATTTTCCTGTGGATGGAAAATACAGCGGAAGGGCTAAAGTTGGTAAAACGTCATCGTTTAGGATAAAATAATAATAATAATAATAATAATAAAAGAAATGAAGATAAAAACAGTAAATTTGGGGTACCAAAACGTCATTTTCGCTTTTTTTTTTAAATTTTCCTCCGCCTACTCTCAATCAAGCTGAAAAGCAGGGAAAGTTTCTCATCTTCTGGACGGTTGGATAGGCGAGGTGGCATCATCAGGTTCGTCTGCCCTCATTATAAATAACCTCCGCTAATGCCTCCTCACTACCTCTCTCCTCCCTTACCTATCTCTTTTCATACTCTCTCTCTCTCTCTCTCTCTCTCTCTCTCTCTCTGCACAGCTCTTAGTTGATAACGTCGATAGCTCAGGATTCCGCTCGCTGGTGCGGTGGAGATTTTTAGTCACCGGCGGTCTCTGATTCGCTTGGTGCAGGTCGGGAACTGACTCGCAGCTCCTCCAGAGCAGCAGCCGAGACCGTTCCGCGGTTCTTCTGCTATGAGCGCATATTGGATCCCGCCTTGCATCAACTGAATCGGAGGCCTGCGGTGAAAATTCCATGATAACCCGAGCCTTTCTCCGGCTCGTACAGATCTCAGCTCAACTTGTTCCGGTATCTTTTTTGGATTGAAAATTGTTCTCAGTTTTTTAACCTAGCTTGCTAGATTTGAAGAAATCAACTTCTGGATGGATTGTAATGATTAAGATTTGTCAGTACAGCTGCTGAGCTGGCTTGTTCTGATCTGATCTAATGCTGCTTTTGCTTTGAATCTCGTTCAAAGCGATCTCTCTGGTAGCTAAAAGTTGCTGATTTACCTTTTAAAAAATGAAAGTTGCTGATTTTCTAGTTTTTGCAAGGATATCACATGTTCGTCGATGAATTATTAGCCACTTGACAGAAAAAAGAAAAATCGTATAGTCTCTTACAGATTTAATCTCCATGCCGTATGATTCTTGCTGCTCTTCATTTCAAATTTTCTATTCTATACGGCTCTCAAAGTCTTTCACTTGTTATTTGTTCTTGAAAAGACTACTGCGGTGCAGTCGCTCCTATTACTTTCTGCATGCAGCGAGCTCTACAATTCCAAAAAAGCTTGGCTTTCAAGGTGATGTTTTAATCTTTGAGGAGTTAACCGCATCTCCTCTCTTTATTGGGTTTTTCATACTCAGAATTAATGCGGACATAAACAGATGAGCAAATGAATATTGTTTGAGATGATTCATTGCAGGATACTTACAATGGCAATGATTCATTTCGGTTTTCAGTCCGGCCAGATTCTGTTACAAGTTTTTTTGCCCGTGAATCCACCAACATTATTTATCTCCTTGATTGGAGCTTCCATTAGGCCAATGCTCGTTCTTTCCATGAGCTCTGGCTTTAGATTTTGTTGTTTGTGTGGATGAAACTATGTTTCGAAGTTTCGGTTCCAAGAAGCGGTCGGTAGTTAGATTGCAACAGCATTGGCCAGTAGTCTTTGTGTTTTTTGTAACGAGACAAATTTCTTTAAAGCCGTCTAGCTTTTTGTATGTACTACCTGTTGGAGACCATTTATCAAAAGTATGGCGATGTCCAGGGAATCCTCATTCTGTAAGAGCTTTGGTTTTTCCTTTTCCTATAAATAGCATGATATTGCATTGCCACTTTTCAAATTCCTTTGTTCCTCAAGCTGATGCCGAGAATGATCATCAAACTGTAGGTGAGGTTCCTGCCTCAATTCAGATTGATATCGGTTGACAACGCACATATCCAGCCTATTTTTCAAGAGGAAAGGTAGGGGACCCAGATGAATAGGGCTCAACCCAACCGCTGAATTCCATGGATAGTATGCTGATGGCAGTATTAGAATATGTTCTTGGGTCCATATTGGTAGGAATAATTTTGCTTGCTAGTGGAATGGGGGCCATCAAGGTGCTTCGGTGCACATAGTTGTTGAGCTCCTTTTATTTTTAGCGTCAGGCATCTGATGCTGCAACTAAGAAAGCGGGCTTCCCTCTGAGTCTCTCCTCCGATCCTCAACGCGATTGCCGACATCACAAGGAGAAGGAAGCAACGCTTTTCTGGAATCCCAGTTCTAGTGTTATAACATGGCTTTACTCTCTGCAGAAACGGAGAGAGAATGAACTATTATGGGCAGTCATGTAAAGCGCAGAATGAACTATGTGAAATCCCCAGTGTTAATCTAATCCGCTCAACTTTAATTTCGGCTGTGCTGTGATTACGTTTGAATTTCTACCAGTATTAATCTAACCTCAGGAATTGTACTAGCTGCAGCTGGTTGTGGTTTTAGACTCTATAGTATCTGATGCGATCCAGGCTCGACAATTACAAATAATGGAATGGAATGCAATCGTGATTCGTTAACCCTAGCAGGTTGCTAGAACAGCTGAAGTGACGCCGACAATCTAGACTTAGATCGGAGCTAAAAAGACCGCGTGCTTGATCTCGTCATCGAGGGCTAAACATGCATGATTTATCTTTTTATTCGATCTTTCATCTGGGTCATGCGATCAAATCTCATCCCCCGTTCTTCACCCTCTTATCTGTCCACCACTCAGTTTCAAAAGTCTGGGGGCTTTAACTGGTTCAAGCTTGGATTATAACTTTAGCCGATTGACCATTCAGATAAAAAGTGGTGAAAGCATAGACATACATAAAGAGGACTTCTCCGGCCAGTGAGCAGAAACAGGTGAAGTAAACACGGGCAAGTGCTTACAGACCAGAAAGAGGTGAACCAAACACGAGCAAGATGTTACAATCCATTCATTACTCCTCCCAATGTATAGTTTTCTCCGGTGATTCGGCTTCTGTTGCAACTATTAAGCACAATAGTAATTCAAGCCCAATTCTAACGTGTCTCAGAAATTTGCTATCTAATAATCAAAGAAAGCATCGCTGTTGCATGTCTGACAAGCGCAGAAGGACCGAGTTACCAACGGAGTCATCACATCTGTGCAAAGGAAGAATTTACAAGAATTCCGGAAGCTACCTCCGTGATTGGAGAAGGAAAGGGGTTGTCATATCCAAGAACAACATGCAGAGATGGTTAATCTTCATTTTCTGCAGGAAATGAATCAGATCTGCATATATCCCCACGACAAAGTGGGCAAACCCTGCACACAAGATAATCCAACCGACTCTTTCAGAGTGAAAGTAAATGATTAGGAAAGGAAACATCAGCTTCACAAATCATGTTAGGCGCATTCAGAAAAATACGACTCACAAGGGCATGATAAACCCCCAAAAAAAAAACTTCGTCAAAAACACAATTTTCAACCATTATCTTCTTTCAAAGATTAGACATCGAGACATTGGGAGTGCAAATTGATCCGACTCAGACTCATAGAGATACCTATGAATCTCCTTGAGCCACTTGTCAATGCATGATCTGTGAAACTCGTGGTGGCAGGGCAGTATCCGCACACTTTCACCTTCCTCATACTCAACAAGGCATATGTAACATCTGCATAGCATTTGTCCAAATAAGAAAATATAAACAAAGAAAAGGCATAAAATTCATAGATTAAAGTAGAAGCAATTATACAAGCAGAGAGCACAAACCAAGATTCAATTATAAAATTGACAGGCTCTTAAAGAACCAAGATTCAAATGTTCAAGACTACAAGCAGAGAGAACCATCAATGAACTTTTACTGGTCAAACTGAAACTAGAATATGAGCTACAGTGTTTTTTTAAAAAAATGGCCTCTTCAATACCGTACTTCCAATAAGATCTCTCCAACCCATATCCTAGTTAAAGATGCACTCTCTCATTAAAGTATCACATCAGATGAATAGTCACATCTTGCTACAGACTTTTTACTGGTCAAACGAAAACTAGAATATGAGATACAGTTTTTTTTTTTTTTGCCTATTCAATACTGTACTTCCAATAAGATCTCACCATCCCATAAACTAGTTGAAGATGCAGTCTCTCATTGAAGTACCACCTCAGATAAATAGTCACTTCTTGCTTCAATGCTCTAAGGATGCAACTAAAAATTCCTAAACCCACATAAGACATAATGACACAATGACGCTCAAGTGCAGCCACCTTGGCACTTATCTTGCTGCTTCAGGGTAGATCAAAACAACAAAATCCAATGGACAAAGAATCACTCCCCAAAGACAAGCTTAAATTCCATGTGATTAGCATAATTTCTTAGATAGATATCAAAAGCAAGCCAAAGACCTCAAAAATGCCGCAAGCTCATAAAGTTTTGGGTAAATTACTGTTGTAGATTGGTAACACAGGAAATTTATTAAACATGCACTAATTGCATTGGCATAGGAAACCATATTGACTACACCTTCAGCAGATAAAAGGAGCATTCGCTGAGTCAGGACACAATTTACAGGGAATTACCATATTGCATCGCAAAACACAAGCACTAGAAGAAGTATTCTATTAAATTGTTAACATAAAACAAATATCAAACTAGTGACATGTCGTAGAAGGAGAACAGACTTACTGTGCAGTCTCTTCATTCTTCTGTGTCTGTAACTTGCTGTATAATTTGGTCGGGAGAGAATCAACTACTTCATTTGGAGCAGGGACTGATCCAATTGATGATGATGAAGGTCGTGAGGATAACACCATGGATTGCTGGTGAATTTCATCCAGAACCTAATTTGAGAAATGGAAATATTCAACTTAGACTAATCATAGCCAACATAAGAAGTGGACCAGTGCCCATTTTAAGTCAGCTGTACCATAAGAATTACCTCAAACAAAGCTTCAGCTAGCATCACAACTCTTGATATGCTAGCTCTAGCAGTAGTTTCATCATTTGAATTGGAGTCACGATTCCAATTACGACACGTGCAGCGACCCGTCCTGTGTTGACCAGATAGGATGCACAATCTCTCATGACCAGACAGGTTCTCAAAACGGCTCTCTAGTCGTTGAAGGGCACGAACCTGCAATAGTTAGGTGTTATTTTATTAGAGAGAAAATTCACTGAACTGAAAAATAAGGAAATATTGAAAATCGCATTGAATTTTCATGAGAACATATTTGATAGAGATTTTCAAGCGCCAAACTGCAATAGCAGCAGCAGAGAGTTTACACACCTGAGAACGTATTCTCCTTCGGCGCTCCAGGAAATCTGACCTATGTTCTAATAAATTGCGGTACCTGGCTTCTCTTGATCGAGATATATCGCCATCATAATCTTGGATGTTGAACCAGCTACGAGAAAGTCCGGTAGAGGAATATCCAGAGATAGGTGCAAAGCTTCCAGTATTATTCTCTGTTGCTGAAGCCCGAGTTTCAACATCCTGTCTTTCACTGCCATGACCCTCATCATTTGCTTCTCTTTCACGTTGAACAGGACAGTAAGTTAATTCAGATAACGATGAGCGACGGAGAACTCTATCACGAAGCCTTCCAACACTAAGAGTTCGGCTGAATCTGACATTCCTTTCAACAGGTTCTCGGGCTCCAGCTTGCCCTTCAGATGGTCCGTGCTCAACATAACCAGGCTCAGTAAATAATGTTGGTGTATGCAAGTTCATGTTAATCGCAGCACTAGCATTGTCAACATCTGGTCCAGTATTTTGGGTAGAAGAAATGGTCAAATTTGCACCTAAATGATCAGAAGGTTCAGATACGAGTGAATTCAACCATATATTACAGAAGTTATTTACCAGAGGTGAATCCAACAAGAGACTACCTTGCCGAGATTCATTAATGTGGAAAAGGCCACTGCCGGATTCTCCAAGGAAATGAAGATTTTCTTCATCTTGTAATCTTGTCATATTTGTTGGAGAAACACGATAATCCCTTGAAGACCCTATACTGGTTGCTCTACTCAGTCTGAAGCTGACGTTGCGTGGATCAAAGCTGAAACGGGAAAAGACGCGGCCAGAAGGATTTAAGGGCTGAGTTAAGGAAGCCCGGATGGAGGTGCTACCATCTATGGAGGCTGTACCAGACATATTTGATCGATCCCATTCTTGCAGATCAGCATTGGAAGATACACAGGCTGTCTCAGATAGTGAATCAACATCGCTTTTTTTGTTTGCAGCAGACCTAGAATGGTCTGACTCTGTTTCATTTTGGTTTGTGCATTGAGTGCAGTCATCATCATCTTTTTGGCGAGGTTCATAAACCTGAAACAGCAGAATACCAAGCCCTATCAGTTTTCTTAGATACAGCAATATTTCTCATACATTGAGTTGATTACCAGAATTTCCAAGAATGCAGCAACCAGATAAAAAGCTTTCGCGATTTAGAAATGCAGAACCCAAGAACAACCTGATCAGCATCGTCGGAATCACGACGAGATCCGGAGAACGAGCCAAGGCAGGACGGCTGGAAGACCCTCGCTTTACCCTTGGACCTGTCTCTGCGGCCACTGCTGGAGGAGGCTTTGCTGCCGCCAGATCCCATCTTCCACCTGTACTCCCCAGAACTGCCCTTCTAGAATCAATCCGGTCGCAGCCCCGAAATCGCATCTGCCGTCCTAGAAATCCACCCTAGATCTAGACCCAGTGAAAGCTCAGCAATGGCGAATTTATTCGATGAGTGAGACTGAAGTTGGGTAAAAGCGAGAAAGGTTATAGGTGGAAGCGATGGGTTTAGACGAGGAATGGGACAAATTAACTTGCAGACAGAGAAAGAGGGAGAGATGGAGGGGTTGCTTCATCTTGGCGGAGAAACAATAGAAGGGTAGACAGCACTCCCATCCACCGATAACTCCCTTCCTCTCTCCCCCACCCGCGCACACCACCACCACCCACTCCCTCTCTCTGTGAATCTTGCAGTCTCCACTGTGAATTTCTTTTTCCGTGCCGTTGTTGTGAGAGTCGTTAATGGTGCCACTGCCACTGCCGAGAAGACAGCAGCAGAGCGACGACGGCGTCTTCTCCGCCTGGTCTTCGGCATCTCAAGTTCCGGCCCAATTTTTCTGGCTTTTCTTCATGGGCCGGCCCAATTTCCCCCTCTCTATGAAGGCCCGGCCCAGTTGTGTGGCCCATGTAATTGCCTATCGGTTTACGTATGCATCCGTACACACACCTTTGGATCGCTTTGACAAAGACTACATACAATGAAATAATATTCTCACAAACCAGCGTCCTCTTTGCCGGTGCCTTGGCTCTGATACCAGTTTGTTAAGACAGTGGATCACTGACATGACCAAGTCGAGGAAATCTAAGTGGAAAAGTTGGTTGGTTTCTCAATCTTATCCTCATTCATCTCATCAAACTTCTCCTCATTGTCACTGCTAGCATGCCTGGAATCGGAAACATGGATCCATTCTTGACATGTGCACCATTCACGTAAAATTCATCTTTATTAAACTGAACTGGGACGACCAGCACAGATACTCAGCATCAACAACTGTATCATGCCGAATTACTATCAGAAATCAAACACTCAGAAAACGAAGAAAGTAGCTTCACTGCAGGAAGAATGACAGTTACAACAGTTCAAAATCCTTCCGCTCTTCAGCGTTAGTTTCCCTCTTTTTTTCTCTTCCTTTCATGTCCTTAAGAGGCCAATTTACACTGTCATCAGAGTTCTGCAACAACGAGTAGGATGCCTATTCTGTGAACTGTGTGCCAGTGATTGTATATCCATCTCTTCATCGAACTATAAGGACAAAGATCATCAGCGTGATCTGCACATTTTCATAAGCTGTATTAACAAAACAAAATATTTTCTGTCGGTTCATGATGAAAAATAAACCAGACTATATACATCATAAGCATCGAAATTAGTCCAGGGTATTTCACAAGGTAATCTGATCTCCCTTAAAACTACTTTTCATCTTTTTCTAAATCTTCAGTATGTACAACAGTAAGCGGTTCCAGCAAAGCTCACCAATTTTGCAGGTCGCGGAGGTCCCATATCTGATAAGGATCCTCCAGTTGGATTTCCCGCTGTTCTTGATGAAGAAATGCCTTCAAGGAGGTTCCAAAACAAATACCATGAGAATAGGACACTAGTCTCAATGCATGAAGCCACATGGAGAGATCCAAGTCAAAGCAAAGTCTCTTTAATATTACAAATGAATAATGTATAGCTGTATAAACAATCGTCAATAGAGATTACACCCTGCACACATGCTTAGTGCAGTGGAATGCTTGCTTATTTTTGGCAGTCCTTAATAAATGGATAAATGATGAATGCTGCATCTTATTTGACTCAAAACTAGACATATATTTATAAATTATTCCCCGCTTAGAGGAACTAATCTATTAATGAATCTATATAAAATTTGATCTATCAAATCTACAGTTCTGTGTACTCTTCAGGAGCAGAAACCATGCCAGGACAAGAGGGATTGCAAGGATAAGGGCAATCTATCTTCTGGAAAGGCGCCAGGTCATAAAACCAATTCGCCACTGCCTTGGCTACTGACTGCAAAATGGAGAAACCAAAACATGAGATTACCAAGAAGAAATTTGGCAGCAGAAAAGCAGTACGAGTTTTTATTTTCATGCGTTAAAAGAGCTCAGATGCTCTATGTTTTCAGCTCCTGAAATCACATAACATTTTACATCTCCTTCAATGTAAATCTTAAATGAAGTGATATCCAAGACACTGTTCCCCATTGTCCTTGAGGAAAATGAAAACAAAAAACAAAAGTAACTTTCCCCTATCTAGCAGAAACAGATCTCATGCAGTTCTGTGAGGTGGTTCTTATTCCAAGCAGCCAAACTAGAAGTAGCTTAACCCCCAAAGAATGAGAATAAAGATTCAAAAGGGTCTCATACCGTCTTGGCCAATACTGGGGAGTCATATCGGAACCAAAACTCTTGCATTTCAGATTGGCAGTGGGTGTAACAGGAATCTATGAACATTCCTGTTGATGAGGACCTCTGCAGTCTACTCAGTGCATATAAAAACCTCATCCTAAAATCTGGAGGGAAAAAAAGGAGAAAACAAGCATGACTTATGCATACAAATACAAAAGCAAAATTAAGTTTTACTGCCACGAGTTATAAATTTGTGTTACCTTGCATGACTTTTAGTTGAACTGGGGAACAATTGCTGATGTCGAGCTTGCAGCTAACCCAGGATCCTTGTGGGTCTGCAACACCCGGTGCCAAGATATTCCTTATCTGTGAGCAATAGACATTTGTTCATAGAACTTCAATTGATTAGCAGATAAAGTGATGCACGACTGATTTAACTTATACTCAAATGTTCAGAAAAAGAGGAATTTTTGCAGCAAATTCAGAGCATAGTAATAAATTTTGCACTAGAATGTTATTGTCGAGTAGTGTAAATGTTTTCCATAAAATATGTGTTCTGTCTCAAGGTAATAATTTCATGATTTCAGGTCTACACAATTTACTATCGAACAGTAGAAATATTATTAACATAAATGAGTCAAAATATTTGCATGTTAACTCTAATTTCGAAAATGTCTAACCTGCCAAGAGTCATAAGCAGCATTCAGAATGAACAGAGGTGTTCGGATTTGTTGAGCTATATACTGAGGGAAGAAACACTGTAATGATACCAAGGAAACAGAAAGTCACAAGAGTTCCATGGATCGATACAAGAGCTTAAAATGAAGGAGAAAAATGTCTTGCTCACCACTGCAGGACCAAATCTGGAAGTACATGACTGAGGCAAGTTCTTCGATGATCCCTGAAGAATAAGATCGAAGAGAGAAACTGAAGCCACAAAGAAAATTTTTAAACGGTTGAATTTCCACTAGAGGGGAATAAGGATATTACATGTGTGGAAACAACTTCAGTGAAATAGGATTGAATGTGGGGTGCACCCGAAACATCTCTCCTGACATTTGATAGACATTGTCTTAGGAATAATACAAACAAAAGCTGTCCAGCTTTTATTCTTAATTTCCCTTTCTTTCTGCATCAGAATCGATCACATGGTAGCTTACGCATTAATAAAATAACCAGCATCTGAAAGGCATTTTACTTTTGCTCCCATAGGCAGGAGAGCTCTGAAGCTGTCACAGTGCAGTATTGAAGTCAATCCACCAGCAGAACAGCCAGAAAGAATTGCCTGCCGTACAGTGAGAATTGGCTCAAAAAAGAGATGAATATATGCAAAATCTTATCTGATTAACTGTGAAGATTAAAATTTTCATTTCAGATCCTGCTTCCTTTACATTTTCTGAGTTCTTCATTCCTTTCATCAATAGATCTTTGATCACTGCAAGCCAAATCCGTGCCCCTCTGAAGTGAAGTTTAGTCACCTGTCTTGATCAAATTAATACCAAGTTTAAGATCCCAAAAATAGAAAAATATATTAGCAATTTTTTGGACCCAAAAAAAAAACAGAAATCATGATTCTTAAGTGTAAATATAACCGAGGTTTCCCTTGTACAATAAATTGTTCTTTTAGTTTTCAAAGAGCTTACAGGATTGACAGCATCCACATCTCCGGTAAACGATGACCCGTCGCAATACCTAACCTTGACCCTGTTCCAGTTGTAGAAATCTGTCTCAAAACATAACATGTTATCGTATTCTGATAGCTAATAACAAGATCAAATGCATGCTGAGAGTCCCAAAGAAACACAATGAAACAAACCAGGATTGAAGTTTCTGTTGTTACTCAGTATTCCAGAGAACGCAATCTGTTTACCCATCAGATTAGAGGAACCAAGACGTGTATTTTTTCGAGAGAGGCAAGCTGACACATTGTTACACCACCCTCCGCCCTGATTCCCCAAAACAGGAAGATCAGCAGATAATAATTAAGTAACTACATGCTAATTTTCCTTGTGTCTGCCCATGGTAACTAGAGCAGTTAATTTGATAAGCCATCATTGATAGTTGTATTCAAAGGTAATTTAAGAAAATCAAGAAACTTCCTGTGCATTCGCAAATTAGACAATTTTGTCCAGGAAGAACAGAAGATTATCAAGAAGTGAGACAAACCTCTATATGTACCAACCAACTGTTGATGCCTGACCCAGATCCTTTATCATAGTGGTAAGCCGGTGGACTACCATCCAAACAAACTGCAAGAAGAAAATCGAATTCATCTAAGTCATCGATTTGAAATGCAAAAACTTCCAACTATGCCACATATAAAGAAAATTATGCTTGTGTCAGTGGACTGGCCAAATCGGAGCCCCTTACCAGCGCCTTTAGCAACGGCACTTTCAAGGATAGTTATCCCAACAAATAAGCCTTCAGTTTTAAGCAACAACAGCAAACCCAAGGCAAAGCATATCCACTGACGCAATTTGGGATCAGCCATTCTGCATAGAATTAATTAATCCAACAAAACATTGGATTAATAAAAAGCTGATGAAATAATAAAATACTCATCGAGGAGACATCATATGAGGAACCGAAATGTCAGAATCCTTCCTGTATCTTGATAAGGAAGCAACCTACGAGAGCGTCTTTCTAGTGAAAACAGATAATTAGTAGAAAGCTCTTTGCTTTTAGCACATTCTGCTTCCATGTTGCAAAAGAGAAATGGTTTACTCGGCAAAATCAAGATTTAAACTTTGAATCCATTCCGTCGTTGCTTGTCACTGTTCTCAGAGCTCTGCTATGGTACCTGAGTGGGGAGGAGTTTAATGGGATGAAGTTCTCGGAACAAGGCGTTTCCCAGAGAAGAGATGCGACCCAGTTATCGGAGCTCAGAGCTAAATCATGGGACGATGGGAATGGATGGAGAAGAGAGAGAGTGGTTTGGAGGAGGAAGCAAGCGAAGGAGGGAGGAAGAAGAAAGTGTTTCTTAGTGTGTACTATACTAACTTCCCATGTATGAAGCTTATAAGGAAGAGAGACAGAACAGCGACCATACCCCAACCAGAGCCGCCGACACCCATTGGCCCGAAACTCCGAAAGCAGCTTATTGTCCCTTTTACTCTCCCTTCGCCCCCTTCGCCCAGTAACCATTGGAGCCGTATCGTTTGGAGCTTGTCGGTTCCCTTCAAGAGACTATCCCCTGCATTTACCAATTTTAATCTTTGGATCAATTTAATGCGCTTGTAACGTGCTATGGACCTATAGTCCACATAGTTAGTAAGGTCATTGAATATCCATTTTCAAGCCTGTGTTACATAGATTAGGCTAATTTGCCAATCTCCGTAATTAAACTTCTTAATATGCCACGGAACAATTTGAATTCCACAGTTATTACCCCAAAAGACAGCATATGATATCAACATTGTCCTGGTATAGTAACACCAATTAATTAATTAGAATAGTCGGTGCCTCTTTTTTTTGAATAAAATATTAAGTTATATATATTAAAAAAGTTATTATACCCTAAAATTTTAAAAGATTCTCCCTTATTTTTTAAATTATTCAATTATTTTGTCATAAAAAGGTAAAAAGTAAAAGAATGTGTTACATCCTCCGTAAGAAATATAAAGATGTACAAAATACTGTAAGTCAAAAGTTTAATAATACTAATTAAATAATTCTTTCTTTTATATAATCCCTCTTAAATTTTTTTAATTGTTAATATAAATTCTCGCTCCTAAAAAAAAAATGCCTTACAGCTCATGAGAGAAGTTTTCTTCTTTATGGGCCCAAATAAGATTCCAAGATATTGCACTTCAAATGGATTAATCCCCCGGTCAACTTCCAGAGGGAACTAACTCAGGTTTAACTAGACCTATTAAAAATAGTATGGTCCAACGGATGACTTGTTATGGTACAAGAAAGTGTTTAGATTGAAATTTTTAAGTCATAATACAATATTGGGATGCAATATTATAAAAGTACAAAGCAATATTTATAATAGAAGGAATTAAGAGAATTTTTAAATAATTAATTAGAGATAAATAATTATATTTA
>CXYZ01007891.1:1238920-1252148 GCA_900006705.1 Sonneratia caseolaris
TTTAATACAATGGTTATATTAATGATTTTTGTTATAAATTATATTCACATTATGATATTATGTAAATTTATTAGTAATATTATATTATTAATATTATTTTTTAAACGTGCGGTTTAACCCATTGAACCCCCGGTCCGACCCATGAACCCATGAACTCATACCTACACCGGTTCTCGGCCCGGTCCGGTTTTAAAAACTATGAACACATGAGAGAGAGAGAGAGAGAGAGAGAGAGAGAGGGGGGAGGGAGGGAGGGAGAGAGCGTCCCCCCCCGCAAATAGATAAGAGGATACATCTTAGTCGACGGTGACCGACGATAGCCACGACTGGATCGGAATGATCGATCAAAAAAGATAAGGTGCCACATACTTCTTTTCCGATTTATAGGGGAAAATAAAAACCCGATGAGAACAACACGTAAGATGATAAACGTCGAAGATTGGCTCTCGAGTTAAATTGTTATCGTGGGTAGAGTAGACCCCGCCCGCGAATTCCACATCCTCGACGGGATGTTTCATCCGATGGCTTGCTATGGATATAGTCCAAGTAGCCGGCCAATGAACAATACGATAGAGCGGGCGCCCCGCCCACATTGATTTAGTAATTGTCACGTTGAATTCATATCCAAGAGATAATAGATATGCATTAGTTAGATGCTAAGCTTGAGAGCAACTCGAGAGCGACAGGTGAAGTTAGGGTGCAGGGTGTGATCGACTTGAATACGCAACCTCTCGCCCGCTCAATCAGGGATGTTACGTATAAAATGCAGTGGGCTCGAATGGAAGGGAAATAATTGAACGCATGAAATGCTGGCCTTGGGTTATATCGTCTCGTTGAGAGATTAGAGGCACCACAGTGTGTGTGATCACATTTTATCACAGTGAAGGCTTCAAAGGGTGGAGAGCTTAGGGGTGACAGCCGGGAAATACCGGGGAAGAGGGTTGCGCTGTCGCGAGGGGGAGTGAGACTTGTTTATTTTTGTAATGTCGATGAACCGAGTGATGGGCGCCAACAGTACAGAAATAGTAACATATATATATATATACTTAGATAACTAAATGAGTTTTCTATTATAAAATGTTTTTTATACTTATAAATGATAATAAATATAAATGGAGTTTTCTTTTTGCATATTACTGTGATCACGTGTTTTATAACAATAATCTCGATTGTGAATAATGACTTACTGGTATAGTGGAGCTATCAACCCATCACGGAGTAGAGTTTTTGGGCCCTATGCTCAACCCGTGACAAAGAGGCGTCATCGAGTGATATTTGATGGAAGCTCCCATCTACAGACAAGAAAAAAAAAATCTTAAATGGTCTCTACCATGTAATGTAATGATTGTAAGGAAAAATCAATTAATCAGTCAGCTTGGCTTAAATTATGGCATATCAGATGCACGCACGACTAACACGTCTTTGACGCACTTTTGCAACAGGTACCGCGTGTCTGGATAGAACTGCTGAAGCATGATCTCTTGGTTTTGGGTCCTCCGAGTCATTGTTCGATCCGTGGTAGCATAATGGTGATCGTGGCCCCTTCTCGTGTACAGTTAGAGCTCAGTGGTCGAGCTCCGGGGCACCGAGGTAAAGGTAAGAATAAATACACTTTTAAATTAAAACCGCAAGAGTGATGCCCCCATCTATCTAACAGGGGATTTCGATTCATTAACATCTTCTCCCGCCACTTGGTCGACATCCCTAGAAGGCGGCTGCACTGGACTGAATTTGCGGATATGGCCTTGAACTCTCGCCCAAGGCAGCGTAACGCCTTGCCCTTAAAAAGATTGCCACATTCCGGACTGTTCAGATGAAGTGAACCGAAGCTCTCCAGGCCAAGCGCTTCACCACGGCTAGCAATGATCTACCCCCGGTAGCTAGGTGTGGATACCGTGATCGGATTCAAAACCCCTTAGGTGCCCACGCATCTCTGCTCACCGTCCAAGTGAAGAGCACGGGACCAAAAATATGCTCAGAGAAGGCACATCTGAAGAACAGGTGGTCACGGGTTTCTTGTTCCTCACCACATAAAGCACGAGTACCCGTTACATTGGCACTCCATCGCATAACTCTACCGAGAGTATTCAGCTTACTATGAAACGCAAGCCAAGCAAACAAAGCCATGTTTTGGGATCATCGGTTGCGCCCATAAGAGGTTAGCCCAGGGTACTAGCAAAGGTGAAGAATCGTTTTTGACAAGGAAGCCATATGGCACGATCTCTTTGATGAAGGGGCACTCGGGCTGGAGGCCTATGGTTTCCTAGCCCGCTTTACCATCGAAGGGGCCAGTGGGCCGCAACCATTTTCAAATTATCAACCCGTGTATCTTACTTAGCATGATGCATCGCTCAATTATCTGACATATGACGCGAGGGTGCAAAATAAAATTTCCCCTATACGAAATTGAAAATTTTTTACATGCCATAAAAGTTCAGGGTTTCGAAATGGCCAAAAATAAAAATATAGGGTGCAAAATAATAACTTATTCGGCACGAAAAACCCTAATCCCCAACCCTTCCCTCCAAGTGAGGCTGGTGCGAGGGTAGCTGCAACTTGCCGGGATGGGATGGTGGGACTGATCGCCATTGTTACCGGAGCTATAGGCATTAGCAGTTGCAGAGCACTGGCTGAAGATGAGGGCTCCTTTCCGCTTCCTTGCCCAGTTCCGTCGCGTTTATGACTGGGCGAATCTCTTAGAGTCAAGATCCGGTCGAGTCCTATCTTCTGTCAGCAACAGTGCCTCTCTTCTCTGCAACTTTACTACTATCAGTGATGAGGCCGCCAGCTTCCCCGTACCCCGCCGCGCTTGTGCCACTGGCAATGCCATTACTTCTTCATTCATCACTTCTAACGGACACCTTCGATTCATTTCAACTATTTCATCGACCGCCAAAGATTTTGAAGAGGATAAAGTTGAAGGGAACATCAGTGTAGCCGAGGGAAGCTCATACTTGGCGATAGAAGCGGCGCTGGACTCGGTTGTTAAGATTTTCACTGTCTCCAGTAGCCCCAACTACTTCCTTCCTTGGCAGAACAAGCCCCAGCGTGAAACTATGGGTTCGGGTATTCTCCTCCTTCCTTATACACAAGCTTCTTAAGATTTTCTATATGGCAATCATGTTTCTTGTGTTGAGTGATGTTCTTTTGCGAGCTTATATGATCCACCGAAAAAGGCTTCGATTTTACATATGCGGTTCTGTGAGAAAGAAATGGGTGAGAATGACGACAATAGATTTTTTTATTCTGACTCTGGTGTGTTTATTGAAGGATTTATCATTCATGGAAAAAGAATTCTTACAAATGCACACGTAGTTGCTGATCATACCTTTGTCCTCGTGAGAAAGCATGGCTGTCCTGTCAAATACCGTGCCGATGTCCTGGCTATTGGTCATGAATGTGACCTGGCTATTCTTGTAGTAAAAAACGAAGATTTTTGGGAGGATATGAACTTCTTGGAGCTTGGAGACATCCCCCTTCTGCAGGAAGCTGTTGCTGTTATAGGGTATCCTCAAGGTACTACTGCAAGATGCTCAGACTTGTGACTTACACTTTTCACCATAATTCAAGTATATTTCAATTGGTCTGATTCTTCTTTTAACTATGAATACTTTTAAATTGTGCACAGATTGCTAATGCCGAATGTCATATGGAAATTAAACCATGCTGCAGGTGGAGACAACATATCCATCACTAAAGGTGTCGTCTCCAGGGTTGAGCCTACTCAGTACGTTCATGGTGCAAGCCAACTTATGGCTATACAAATCGATGCAGCTATAAATCCAGGCAATAGTGGTGGCCCAGCTATTATGGGTGATAAAGTTGTTGGAGTGGCTTTCCAGAATCTTTCAGGTGCAGAAAATATTGGGTGAGCTCATTTGATGTCATCTTACCATAAGATGACCTTGTTAATTGCTCTGATATCCTTGTTTTCAGCTCTGAAAAATGAGAGGCTCTTTTGAGCAGCTAGGTCTGTACCAATTTCAAGTGTTACAAGCGAAAAGGACAGTGTAGAAATTAGATTACATAAAAAAATTGGTTGTATATTTATTTTGAACAGAATAATCATTTTATTAGATAAAATTAATTGGTAGTAATAGTAGAATGTTGTGATGGATGGTGATTATATTGCTGTATTGTGTACAGTTACATAATTCCAGTTCCAGTGATAAAGCACTTCATTGCTGGTGTTGAAGATACTGGGAAATACACTGGATTCTGCTCTCTTGGTGTATCATGTCAACCTACTGAGAACTCTCAAATTCGAAACCACTTTCAATTGCTTCCTGAAATGACTGGGGTGCTTATAAACAGAATCAACCCACTTTCAGATGCTTATAGTATCCTCAAAAAGGATGACGTCATTCTTGCGTTTGATGGGGTGCCCATAGCAAATGATGGAACAAGTATGTTCAATCCAATTTCTTGATATTAGCATTGAGTTATGGTTAGTTTTAATTATTGTTTATTAAATCAAGAAGTCAGGAAAAGATGTTGAAATAGGATTGTAGTCAAAACTTTTTTTTGCACACTTGAATGTAAGTACCATAAAATGGTACCTATGTGCTTTGTCAGCATCCTTCATGTTTCTTTGGACATTGGTGATTGCCATAACTATTTTGGTTTTGCTGGATGGTGGAATTCAATATGTAGTCACAAATTTTGAGTAATTGCCTTCATGTGTAAGTTGACTATTGCATTTAAGTTGTAGCGTGAACTTGATTTAAGAACAATAGAATGAAATGGCACAATTAAAATATGTAAACTACAGTAAAAGTTAAAATGAGAACTTGTGTGTTTTTATTATGCTTTATTTGTCATGCCATTTACATATTTAAATTTTTAGGAAGGTGTGCAGTAATGTATCTCACAAGTGTTCTTTTACAGCTTCAGCAGATTTTGCTTTCATAGACAGTGGCTCTCAGTTTAGGATCTGAGTTGGAACTGCTATTTTCTTTTTCCTTTCACTGTGCAGTTCCTTTCCGCAACAGGGAGCGGATAACATTTGACCATTTGGCATCAATGAAGAAGCCCAATGAAACAGCTTTGATTCGAGTACTCAGGGATGGAAAAGAGTATGAATTCAGTATTTTGCTCCGGCCTGTGAGTTCTTCATATTTTCTTTTGCAAATCTGATTGATCTCTCTTTCTTGCAAGTGATGTCAATGTTATGGTTATTTGTGCTTAATTACCTTTGTTGGTTATATTTGGCTGACAGTGACATGACACCTTATGTCTTAAAATATATCGCATAGAAAATCATATAAAAGGGATCCACATGCCAGTAATCTCATTATCTGCATCTAAATCTAAGTCTTGCCATATCATCTGAAGACATTTTATTAAGAATCTGCTTTTCTCCAGATAATAATGACTTCAATTGTAAGAGTATGTGGGCCTCCTCGAATGATTTATATATATATATATATTTCCCTGCAAGTCCGACCTACATTTTCCATGGCTGCTAGTATGTATGGAATCAAATGGCCATCTATTCCATGATTTGTTTACCAATTGGTTAATTTTGCAGTTGCAACCATTGGTTCCAGTCCACCAGTTTGATATGCTCCCCAGTTATTACATATTTGCTGGCCTGGTATTTGTGCCGCTGACTCAGCCATACCTTCATGAGTACGGAGAAGACTGGTATAATACTTCGCCCCGCCGCTTATGTGAACGTGCTTTGAGGGAACTGCCTCAAAAGCCTGGAGAACAACTTGTTATCCTTTCACAGGTTCGATTCTTCTCACAGTTCTTCATTTGTAGTTGTATATAAGGGAGAGATCTTATATGGAAGTCTAAGAGTGGTGCTGACTGAACACCAATATTGCAAAAGAATGTGGAGGTTTCAATCAATATTGATAGAACAATCAAATTCCGTGAAAGCTACTAGTTACCATGTAACAGATTTCCAGATTAAATTGCCCTCATATAGTAACAATGGTGGGTTGTATTTCATCAACATTCAGGAAACGTTTTATATGCAATTAGTTGGAAAATCTTTTGCCATACCTCCTTGCAGGATTAATAATTTCTCTTTGATAACGTGTCCTCAAAAGTTTTCCAAGGGATAAAATTTTCAGATTATTGATGAGCGTTTACTTCTCACAGGTGCTGATGGATGATATTAATGCAGGATATGAGCGTCTTGCAGAATTGCAGGTGCACTGTGATTTAAACCGAGTTTTACAGTTAAATACTTTTATTGATCGTTACTTAATCACTGATCTCTTTGGTTGAAACTTAAGATTTGACACAATCATATAGATATTTGAAACTTAAAAGATTATCTTGGTGAATCATGACAGTGTTAATAACTCTCTGGAAAAAGAGATTCTGGTGGATACCATGTGTTGGGATTCATCTATTGATACTATTAATGTTGTAATGAGCAGGTTAGGAAAGTAAATGGGGTGGCTGTTGAAAATCTAAAGCATCTGTGCCAGCTTGTGGAGAATTTTGATGGGGGAGGCCTTAGATTTGATTTGGATGATGAGAGAGTGATTGTATTGGATTATAATATGGCGAAGGTTGCTACGTCTAAGATCCTGAAGCGTCACAGGATATCAGCTGCCAAGTCCATCGACCTTGCTGACTGAATTGATCTCCAAAGTATTTGCTTCTCCAGCTCCACTTTGTTTCAAGAGGCCATCTCAACGGGGCTTTCATTCAATATCCAACTGGCAGGATAAATTTTACTTGGCCTGACCTATTGATGATAGTGCGTGATTTGCTGTATTGCTTCAAGAAACTGCAAGAGTCCCAGTTGGGCTATTGCCTTCTCACCCTCGGGCCTCTTGACAGATTCGAGGACCCAGACTTCCTTTGCAGATGGTGGAATGAGTTAAAATGCGGAACAAGAGGTCTTTGCCTTCCTTGGCCATGTAATTGTTGTGGCTCCACGGGACAGACGGATTTGTGGCTTGGAAGTGCCAGCCAAAGACGCATTTAATGGATCTTCATGAGGTTAGCTTTCTAGGGATTGATTATTTCCAAAAATGGGTTATCCTAAAAGCTGTCAGATGTTAGATTTCCGTCCGGGAAGGAAAGTAGTCCTTTGATTTAGGACTTTGGACTTCAGATTATTTTTGTTCTTGACAGTGTGGTTACTGAAACAGCATCGTTTCCTTCCCCCTCTTCTCCCTTGTACCTCTTTTCTCCCCCGAACTAATTGGAATCAATCGTCTCCATCACATCCCGGTGATATGGGGGAACTGAAGCAAGTTGAAATGATCTATAGATGGTTCCTCCAACGAATAACAACTTGGAAGTGAGGCGTTAGTTCTAACAAGGAAAGTAGGTAGAATTGGAGAGGCCCAACGTGCCTACCCGTCAGTCTTTCAGTCTACGTAGATAGAAAGGGAGTATACCGAATTTACATTCTGTGGGTCCCGTTAAACGTCCCGTTTAAGGTGTTTCATCTATTAACCTATTTTAACCTAAATCAACTCCCGGCTCCCCAATGAGAGCCCCGTGCAGCCGCTCGAACTTGTCACGTGATGAGGTTTGGTGACCGGAAGGAATGAGACACGACGTCGTATGCTACTCGCGTGGGTAGTTGGATTTTGGGGCTGCGGAAACTCCCGACAGTCAAATAAATGGCCCTCACCCACTGGCGCCATTCCTCCCCGTCTGTAGGCTGAGCACACAGAGAGAGAGAGAGAGAGAGTGTGAGCATAGGAGCAGAGAAGGGATGGCGATTGTAACGAATAAGCAAGTGGTGCTGAAGGGATACGTCGACGGGACGCCCAAGGAGACGGATATGGAGCTAAAGCAGAGCAGCCTCAGCGGCCTCACCGCCCCCAAGGGCTCGTCCGCTTTCCTCGTCAAGAACCTCTTCCTTTCCTGCGATCCTTACATGCTCCGCCGCATGCACCAATACTACGGCTCCTACATCCCGCCCTTTGTCCCCGGTCAGGTACTATCATCACCACCGCCGTCCCTTCTCCGATTTCAATCGCATACTCTCTCTCTGGCCCGGGCACGTTAACTGGCCCGCTCTTTTCCCTCATCCTCCTGCAGCCCATTGAAGGGTTTGGCGTTGCCAGGGTTATCGACTCCGATGACCCGGAATTCAAGCCCGGGGACCTAATCTCCGGGACAACCCGGTGGGAGGAGTACAGCCTGATCCGTAAGCACGGGCAGCTGAGGAAGATCGACCCACAGCTCGACGTCCCACTCTCCTACCATCTGGGCCTACTCGGTATCAGACATTCATTATTTGCATTTTGCATCCCTCTACGAACTTTTATCTTTCTCCGGTTACTTGGTGAGGTCGCACATTTCATGGCTCATACATGATCGATCACTCCTCTCAAGTAAGAGCTCCATGAACGCTATACTATGGAGCAGAAACAATCGAACTCCTTACACTGTCTCGTCTGCAGGGATGCCGGGATTCACTGCATATGCTGGATTTTACGAGGTATGCTCTCCGAAGAAGGGGGAAACAGTTCTCATCTCCGCAGCTTCTGGAGCAGTCGGTCAGCTCGTCGGTCAGCTTGCCAAGTTGCACGGTTGCTATGTAGTTGGGAGTGCCGGTTCGAGCCAGAAGGTCTTAGCTTTCTAGCTCCTGAGTATCCTTTCTGCCCTCAAGAATTTCCATGTACTGTTGTTGCCGATCGAAGTCGATTTTTCCTGAGAAATTTCTTGTGCGATTTTCTTCAGGTTGATCTGTTGAAGAATAAGCTCAAATTTGACGAAGCTTTCAACTACAAAGACGAGCCTGACCTCGATGCAGCTTTGAAAAGGTAATTCCACGGCAAGAAGCCATGTGACTCTCACCCTCTTCTCTTATCATCCAACCATCCCGAGAACCGTCGCATAACCCAACTTCGTTGCAGGTGCTTTCCTCAAGGGATCGACATTTACTTCGACAATGTTGGAGGAGACATGCTCGACGCTGCGCTGCTCAACATGCGGGTTAATGGGAGGATAGCAGTGTGCGGGATGGTATCGCAGCATGGCCACTCAGATCCTCGGGGTATCCACAATCTATACAACCTCATATCGAAGAGGGTGAAGATGCAAGGTTTCCTTCAGAGCGACTGCCTGCACCTTTTCCCCCGCTTCGTGGAGCACATTGTGGACCACTACCGCCGAGGAAACATCACTTACATTGAGGACCTCAGCAAGGGACTGGAGAGCGCTCCTGCTGCATTCATTGGCCTCCTTTCCGGTAAAAACGTCGGCAAGCAGGTCATCTGTGTAGCGCAGGAATGATCGCTCTTGTATCATTGGTATTAACGATGCCAGCTTAGTTCGTTGAGGATTTTCCCTTGCATCAGTATAAGTCGGAAGGCAATAATAGGCTGCTTTAGAGTATCTGTCTGACAAGTCAAATTATTGCTGACTGCTTACTCATTTGTCGAGATTTTGCTTCTTAGTTCCAGCTCGATGTTTTCTTTGCGGTGACAATTCTGTAGCAGTTGTCAAGCGATGCCTCGTGCCCAGGTGATCATTTGCACCATAGGAGGGGATAAGATGAAAGGGTAAACTATGGATCGATGATATGGATTACTGAAGCATTCCAAATAGCTCGGCGGAATAACAGCCAATGGTACCATCTGTGCTACTAATACAACAATACTTGTCCCATAGATTCACACGATGCGCCTAAATGCTTACCAGCTGATCCACGAACTAGGAAATATACTATATCATCGTTCTGCAGCTGCATTGCTACCTAACTACTCTTTAACAAACTGCCGGCCAGCACATCCCAGCATCATGAAAGAAAGGTGTGATCTCACCCTTTCTAAGTGTGTGGGGGCAAGAAACTCAAACAACTATGAGGGAAGTGGGTAACCCACATGGATATCTGGAATTCACACCAGACTTGGCCATCAACGCCACCCATTCCATGCAGGCGATATTTCCGGTGGAAAGAGCACAGGTTTCAGCTAATGGAGATAAGGGTGATCAGCTAAAAGAAGACACAACGATGAACATATAACTCTTAAATTAAAGGAAATTGTGGGTGATATGTCACAATAAGCCAGATACATGAAGCAGGGACCAACCAAGACAGCAGCACTAACAGCTACCGAGTCCATTAATACCAAATCTCGATGGCCATTGACGGATCCCACTCTAATTCTACAGTTCCAGCATTCGTTAAAAGCATTACTCCAAAAACCCAACTCAGATCCATCATGCGCTCACCTTCTTCGAGCTAATTAAGCATGCCGCTCAAGCTGAAATGGAATGTTAAGATTCCTGGTCAACAGCAAAGAGGAGCTAAGGTTCTCTCAATCACCATTCAGCATGTAGCTCAAGCTCTTTCTGGAAAATTCTACAGTTGTACTCGTGTGGTTGTACATTTCATTTATAATGTCTAGGGCCCTCCTACGGTACCATGGAATAATGGGAAGAGAACAAAATGAATTGAGCATCCAATTTTTCACACCCAAAGATGACGTACGAATTGACATCTTAGCCGGCTATATCTACCTATAGGAGGCACGATTTGTTTATACAATTTTTTTTCTACCTCGCTTCAAAGAGATTGAGAGGTTGTTTGATGTTCATTCAAACACAGCACGATAGGATTGGAAGGTGTTGTATGGTTTTATGCCAATGATGGAAGATTAGATATTATGCTAGAACAGAACATGTAGTACCTCTCTATTATTCAATGTGATCTTCTTCCGGCTTACAGACGAGAATCAAAATAGGTTGAAGCCAAATCATTGTTCGAAAACTTGCGTGAGATCAAGCTCACAGATTGTTTCTCTTTCTCGGAGGAATTCTGATTCCATCAATTGGCGCTACCCGGCGGTTGTCTCAGCCTTCTAAGCTGCTCGACCCACTGATCCTCGGGCACCCTCTGAGTCCAGTCAGGCGCCAAGCCCCCAAATGATACTCCGCGCATCGCCTCCATCACTCTCAATGCATCTTCGGGCCTCAGCGGCGCACTCCTCCTGCTCTCATCTTCCCGGAACGCTCTCAGGATCGCCGAATTAGAAGCTCCTCTCGACCTCTCTTCCTCTTCATCGTCCTCTTCCTCACCTTCTTCGCTACTTTTCTGATCAACGGCGGCTTCGTTTATGCTCAGAGATGCAACGCCGTTCTCACCGAGAAAACCATTGGGGAGATGATGAAGGCCAGGGGTGGAGTTGCGGTGGTAATCGATTTGATCAGAGTCCGAGCCCGTGTCATCGTCGTCGATGGCGGAAATCGGCTGGTAGTAGTCGGGTGTTTCGTCAGGATCCGAATCGGTATCACTTCCACGACCATTCGTCTCTGTGATTTTTGCGTATACAGAGTAAATTAGTAAAGAAGAGGAAGGAAGAGATCCGGTGAAAGGTGGTCGACTAACCTGAAGAAATCGGCACGGCATTCATAGCTTCCTCTAGCACAGCACGGTGGACAGCGTGGTTGAAATCAGGAGGATTAGGTCGTGCATCGTACGGAAAAGAAGGTTACAACTTACGAGGGAGAAGATGAAGAAACTATGCAAAATGGTAGAGAGGGAAAAAGGAAATGATGCACCAGCCGGGAATCGAACCCGGGTCTGTACCGTGGCAGGGTACTATTCTACCACTAGACCACTGGTGCATCGCGGTGTCACCATTATTGATAGTTAATCTAAGTTCAAGTTATTCTGGCCACTTCCGCACAGTCAATGCCGTCCCGGAAAAGGCCATCTTTGTTTTTTGACTGGGATTATCATTTCTCGCTTTCCGACTTTGGCTGACTTCCAAATGAATAATGCGGGCACAGTTTACTGATGTTCCTCCTCTGTTTGCTCGATCAAGTACGATTTGCCAGCTTCTAATAACCACCGCTTCTGCTGCTGTCTCTTGTGTTTTATTTTTCAAGCGTAGGTCTGCGTCTTCCTCATATTCTGACGATCACTAGCAAGTGCTGGTCTCAGAACAAGCACTAGCACGCAGTGAGAATGACATCCAGAGCAATTTTGTGCCAGAGAAAGTACCTTCAAGACCTACCCAGCCAGTCCTCTTGTCTGATTCGTTACTTTGCAGGCTCCGAGCTTGGTCAAGCATCACATCATGGTGACTGGTGGAGCTTCAGTCGTGTTACAAGTTATGTCAATTCATCTTCCAGTGCTAATGACTGTGTTGATGGAAGTTGTGATAACAAGAATCCATTTTCGGTCGTTCCTACGGAAGTCCTTCTGAAGAAACGTAAGTTATATGTACGTGGGGTCTCCAGATTGGACTAAGGCTTTGAGAGGAGAGGCTTTATTTATTCCTTTTTGAGCTACAAATGTGTTGGCTTTTGTTCGTCGTGCTTCAACGGCAACAGCTAACCAACCTGATTCCAGCAGTGTTAAAGCAGGACGGAAGCAACAAGCTACTAAACAGATAGAGGGGGCTTCACCAGAGGACTTTGACCGGGCTTGTCCAAGGCCTGAGTTCAGCAAAGGCAAAGGCTAAACAAATTCAAGAATCCCAAAAGAGCAATAAATCTATAGTCAAGAGAATTTGGACAATGCAATTGGTTATTGGTCCAGCTTTGAGAGCTGTGGCTACCATGAGCAGGTTATTCTATGTGCTTATATACGCATAAATATTAATTCCTGAGGCTCCTGTGATTGTGAGATACTAGCTTAGTCAAGTCATTTATAGAACCTGTTGGATCAATTCAGTTTTAAAAATTATATTTCAAATAGTCGACAATCACATCAACCTGAGCCACATTGAAATGCACCAACATTATATCCATGTTTACCTAAAATTTCACCTAACGCATTTACAGTTATCTCCATAATCTTTCGATGTGACTTCATCATCTCTCATCGTGTCTCGACCATCTCTCGTTGGGCTTGTCTACGCTCTTGCCGTTCAATTTTCCACTCGGCGCAGATATTTCCCATCCAGGAGTATCATCAACATGCCGCCGTATGAGTGGATAACGTGCTTGTGTGGTGCATGAGCGTGATCTACCCATGCCGTGTCAGCCTTCTTCGACATATGCCGACTCAGATTCGATCTTTGCCTTCTAATCATAGTTTTTAAAACCAGACCGGGCCGGGAACCGGTGTAGGCATGGGCTCATGGGTCGGACCGGGGGTTCAATGGGTTGAACCGCATGTTTAAAAAATAATATTAATGATATAATATTACTAATAAATTTACATAATATCATAATTTGAATATAATTCATAACAAAAATCATTAATATAACCATTATATTAAACAAAAGTTTAATATAAAATGTAAATATAAGTTTAGTAAAATAAAATAGGTACATTACAATATGT
>CXYZ01007891.1:1252684-1277416 GCA_900006705.1 Sonneratia caseolaris
ATATATTATAATATGTTTTAATTTTAAAAAAAAAATTTAAGTCAGTCGGTTTTTTTATAGGTTTAATTAAGTTCACTGGTCCTACCGGAAACCGATCGGTTCAATCGGAGTNGAGCGATCAGTTTTCTATTGAACTTGCCAACTCAATTCAGTTTTTAAAACTATGTATTCAACACATCTGAAAAGATCAATACCAAAGTAATTCTTTAAATAAGTAATTTATAATAAAGTAGAGAATGGGCAAAGAGTTTTTTTTTTTTTTACAAATATAGTCGTAACCTATGCTGATAATTAATTTGGTTGGTATAAATAAGAGTAAAAAAAACTAATAATAATAACAACTAAAAATTGAACATATTAGATATGAATTTATAATGTTAAGCAATATATACGGCCAAATTTAGAAAATTTTGACCTCGCAAAAACTGGTTGTGAGTACTGTTGGTAAATCTCCAATAGAAAAAGTTGTCAAATTTTTGTCATATAACAATTTTTTATAAATTTCCCTCGAACTTGTTGATTAATATTATCGATAAATCTCCGATAAAATGAACTTGTCACAAGTTTATCAATATTTTCTACCATTTGATTCTGACAAAAAATATTTCTTAACAAATTTATCGTATCTATAATTTCTACCGCTGTGTTGTCATAAATTTGTGGGTAAAGATTCCAACAAATAAATCTTCGGTAACCTTTTGTTGGCAGAAGATCGTTATAAACCGGAAGTATAATTTTAAATGGAAGCTGGAGGGTGCAAGACGCTGCCGGTCTGAGTACGTACCGGTTACGGCTTCGCTACCGTGCGACGACATCGTCAACTTGTCGCTGAATAGATAGTGATTTTAAATGGATGGCGCGCATCTCCTACTTTAAACCCATGAATGCCCTTGGCACCATCTGCATTGCCCACCCGCAGCAGCGGCAGAACAGAACGACAAAAAAAAAAAAATCGAAGATTATAATAAATATTATTTTAAAAAAAATATAATACCAACCCACCTCAGAAAATGAGCTAAATTCGTGCGAGATTTTACTGACCAAAATTTTGCCCTAGTATAGGTCTTCTTTTTTTTTTTTGTGTGTAAGGGACTCCCGATGGACCACAAGTGAAACGTGGCCGAATTTTATCGGATGCAGTGAATAAGGTGTTGAGTGTGATGTAATATTTGTAATCGATTTTGTTTACGGTATCAATCAATTTATCTAATAATTTATTTATCCGGCGAAAATTTGGGCTTACGTAATTAAAGAAGAAAAAAAGGAAACTCGTAATTCAAGTCAAACAGGGTTGACCAATGGGGCACGCAACGGCCGTTCATTTTGAAAGGCTGTCGCCCTTAGCCGGACTCGAACCTAGTAGACCCAATCCTCACCAGGCCAACATTACATTAGCAAGATCTGGTCGGGGTCGGGACTCGGGCTCGAGATTCCAGGTTCCAGCGTACACGCGCGGAAGATACTGTTCGTCTGTTGCCTCATTCTCTCGGTCTCCGAGGGTGCGAAATCTGCTGAAGGAAACTCTCCCAACTCTTCCTTCCTGCTGAAGCTTAGCTGAATTTTGTTGTTCAGGGAGTCCTAGGAGGTGAAGAATGGCCAACTCCTCAGCACGTGCCTGGACTGAAAGACATCTTCAAGTATGTCGTTGAATGGGGTCGCAGCTGCTGATTAGGACCTTCCGTCCTCGTCTGCTTCGTTCTGCTGTTCTGCTTCGGGGTTTTGAAGCCGGGGACTTTGTTGTGAAGATGAATTTGCTGCCTCGGACTTTCTGTCTGTCTTCTTCGACATGGGGTTCTGAGGTTAGCTTGTTCGACCTTGTCTTCGGGGTGCTTGGGAATTGTGGTTTATAAGCCATTCGTGCCTAGGGTTTTCCCAGTCATGCAAAGGTGAAAGCTTTCTGCGGTCAGCAGTGCGATTCGATTGCTTGTGCATGGCTTATAGGTTTTTAAGGCGGTGAAAAAGGTCAGAGAAGTAGCAGCTAGAGATGTTCTATTCTCAGTTCATATTGGCCAAGAAAGGTCCGCTTGGGACCATTTGGATTGCGGCCCATTTGGAGAGGAAACTCCGCAAGAACCAGGTTGCTGATACTGATATTGGCGTCTCCGTAGGTAAACACTTCATACTATAGCATGTTCTTTTGTGCTTGAATCTCTCGACTTGGCCATTGTCTTCTCGTTGTTGGTTGTATGACAGCTTTCACATGACTTCCATTGCCTATTCTGTATGATCAGACTCAATCATCTTTCCGGAAGTACCAATTGCACTCCGTCTATCTAGTCATCTCCTGCTTGGGGTGGTGAGGATATACTCTAGAAAGGTCAATTACCTGTTTGACGATTGCAGTGAAGCTCTGCTTAAGATAAAGCAGGCCTTTCGCTCTGCTGCTGTTGACTTGCCACCGGAAGAATCAACTGCCCCATATCACTCCATAACTTTACCTGAGACTTTTGATCTTGATGACTTTGAGCTGCCAGACACTGAAATATTTCAGGGGTCAGTACCGATAACTATTCGGCTTAATGTTCATCTCATAATTATGCAGTTGACCTAGTTTTGCTGAGAGTTTCTGGGTTCTGTAAATTTTTTGGTGCAGAAACTATGTTGACCATCATGTTAGTACCAAGGAGCAAATTACGCTTCAAGATACAATGGAAAGGGTCGTATACTCCACGTCACAGTTTGGATTGGACGGTTAGTACTGTGGTTGTATGTGTAACAAGTATGGTATCTTACAGCTGTAACCTGCAGTTAAAGTAACTAAATGTTCATCTGTTGTTGTCTGTTGTCAGAGCGGTTTGGTGATGGTGACACTTCTCAGATTGGTCTTGACCTTAATGAGGTATTTCTCAAAATTTCATGTAGGTATGCAAGTTGGGCCTGGGGAAATAATCCAAGAATTGACTGATACTGTTAGTGGGAGTGTTGTTTTGCCAGACTAAGTAGACATTAGAATGAACTGGTTGTCCCTAACATTGTTGATTTAACGCAATTTCCAAAGCATGAGTTAGTCATTTTAGAGACTATAGGATTTTATGAAGTAAAATATCTTCTTACTTGAATAGATACCATTATGTATTATATTTCTGTAAAAGTTTCTTGATGCTGGAATTCCCTAGGTGTAGGCTGGATCAAGATCTTATTACTGAAACTTTAAGTTTATCACATACACCAAGCTTTGCAGAAATATTTCTAGAATATGTTGCAGCAGACATAAATAGATAAAATTGTATCATGCTTGTGTCATTTATCTGAATAAGGAAACATTCCACTTCTGATGATTTGGCAATACCTCAGGGGCCTAGACTATCAGAGTTAATAGATTGGCTGTAGACTTATTCTTTTACTCAGCCCATATCTGGAAGTAGAACTTGTAACACATCCATGAAATATCCTAGCTATTCCTCATCTATACTGAAAAATTCAACCTTAATGTTCAATTCAGTTTTTAACTTTCCCATTGATTTAAAGCAGGAAGCTTTATTGGGGAAGGCTGCTGCTTCCATTAATGATGTAGCTTTTGAGTAAGTTATTTCTGTAAGCACTTCTCAAGGTTTTCATCTCCTCTTTGTTCTGTCCAGAGACAAAATAGTGATCAATATTAACGTGTATGATATCCCTCCTTTGGCTTATGCTGTGGTCTCTGTATCTGTTGAATGTCCTTAAAATATGTCTAGGTTACTATTGTGCAGCTAGATCATCTGCTCTTTTCTTTAATCTTATTCATTTGGAAATTATCATAAACCTAGTGGATGTCATAAAGTTGTTTTCCAGGAAATATTAGCTATTTCATTTGATCTTTGTAATAACATATTTCGCAAATATATCTGGTTTAGCAATCTTATGGAGACTCATTTTCTTTGATAGTCATGTACCTTTTCACCTATACGTTTGCAGTGATGAGCCTCGGGCATCTCTGCCCCCAATGACGCATTTTGAGGCAGATGAAAATAATGAATGCAGTATAAATATTGGTTCAAGAACCATGTCAGAGAACTACGATGGATATCAGGTTGTTCAACTGTTCATTGCTAGCAATCAGCACTAGATTTTCTTATTTGCCCTTTCTTTGGTGTGCTGCTCAATTTTGTAAATTCTTAATAAGCAATAATTTTCGTTAAAGCAGCTTGAAGATCTTGGTCCAAGGCCTGAGTCGGGTGAGTATGCTGAGGCTCCGGCTACTCCTATGCTGGTGGAAGAGGCAAACTTGTCAAGTGTCCAGGAGGCAATTGTATCAGATGATCATGTGGAGTCTGTAGCTCATAAAATTAATGGTGAAATGGAAGTAAAACAATCTGCAACAAAGGGCTGCTCAGAACCAGCTGCAGAGAGTATAGACCGTTTCCCTGTAGAAGGTTCTTTGCCATCCCCCAGTTGTCCTGAGCCGAAGCCTGTTTTATCTTCATCACAATGTCAGAATGGTGTCATGGAGGTGTTAGAAGGTACTGAGGGAATCCAGAATAGTATTGAAAGGGTTGAGGGAACAAGCTTAGGCATTGACAGTCAAACTGAAACACAAATCACAGAAAAGTTAGAAGCAAGGCCTGATGAAAATGCTGGAGTATCTTCTTGTTCTCCTGATTCTTTTGAACTGGAAAAACAATGCCCTGCTGTGGTTGATGTAGCATTGGAAAAGGAAGATTCTCCCAAAAAATCATCAGAAAATGTAGTTTGTCTATTGGGATCACATTATTCAACCAGGTTAGGTGATCGATTGAAGGTTCATGATGAATTAAAGGACCACGAGAGTACCTCTGTTTTGCAGGAAGGTATGCAATCTAAGTTTACAAAGGGGCTCCAGTGCTGCAATGCGTATGTTGACCACCAGGACAAATCACTGCTTCAAGGAGATAAGGAATGCCCTGCAGCTGATGTTATTGAAGTTGCTGTTGATGGGAATCAGACAGTAGAGCCTGTTTTAATTGGAAAAGTACAAACACATGCTGGAGAATTACTTGAACAATTTTACAATGAAGCTAACTTGGATCTGCCTGCCCCAGAAAAAATGCTCTCTGTATCAGACACAAATGCTAATAAGCCAAATGATCTGCTTGTGGAATCAACACCAAATAAGAACGGTCAAGAAGAAGGAACAAGGCAAATTTCAGGAAGAAAACATAGTCTAACTGAAAGCACAGTGACTATGCATTCGTTAGAAACTTTTGGGTTTTCTCTGTCTAAAGGAAGAGCAGAGTCAATTCCTGATGATAATGATTTGTTGTCTTCCATTTTAGGTATTGTTACCAGATCCTTCTACTATGGGCTAGAAGCACCATTTTATCATGGAAAATTATTAAGTGAGGTTGTATCATTTTATTTCAGTAACTGATTTTATGTTTGATCTTTTATAAGTTGGAAGAAGATCTTCTGTTCTCAAAATGAAGCCCACTTCAGCACCACTTGAAATAATCTCCTCAAAGCGTCCTCGGATTGCTCAGCGTGCTGGTGCCTCCAAGAGGAAGGTGCTTATGGATGAGACCATGGTCTTGCATGGCGAGTATGTATTTTATGCAGACCAGTATCTGCGATTGCTTTTGCTCGGCTGCTTTTATATAAGGCTAAGAACTAGAATAATAATTGCTTACAATATTATTTTTCTTCTCTAGTATGATAAGGCAACAATTGGTGAGTACTGAAGACTTGCGTCGTATGCGAAAGAAAGCTCCTTGTACCCTGTCTGAGATATCAATGATCCAGAGACAGTTCCTGGAAGACGAAATTTTTGGTGAACCGACACTTGCTGGTCAGTTCCTAGTGCAGTTTATGATAGTTAATCTGTAAATTGTTTAATGAATTGGGAAGTCTTGTGTGTTTTCTGTAAAATAATAAAGCATGGAATTGGTTCTTAACTATTACAATGGCATACTTGTGGTTGTTATCAACATTATTAAAGTTCCTGCTAAATTTCTGTATTCAGCAAGCCAATTGAGGGTACTACTTATATTTCCTGTTGATAAACTAATGTAATCAAAATATTAATTATTTTGTGCAGAATTCATTTTTTCAAGTGAGCTGTTTTATTTAAACTACTTTTGACATACACATGCATGCATAGAAGAGTGTGCATCTTGTCAGGATTTTGTTGTTTATCAGAGATATAATTTGCCTGAGCTATAAGAAGAATTCTTCAAGGTCCTTCTGGAACTTAACAGACCATCTATCCTTGCAGGTTTATCATCAGAACTGTTTTATATGCACAAAGAAACATATGATGTGAGTAGAACAAAGATTAGTGGACTTGATAAAGCTACAGCCCCTGCTGAAGCTATAAAGGAGTCTTCTGTTCGGTCTGAGGTCACTGGAAAAAGTGAGAAGGGAGTGAGCAATGGGCCTTTGCTGTTTAGAGATGATGGAGAAGTGCAAGCTGCTGAGACTCTTCCACGAGATTTGAATAATCTAGATGATGATTTTGCTACTGATGCTCACATCACTGAGTCAGAAATGCTGATAGATTCAATGGAGTTGGATGAAGTGAGAGCGAACGGTACTGATCCAGTGAGTCAGTCTGTTGTTTCAGAGCTTGATATGCAAGTCTCAAATGATTTAATACGTGAAGATGGGTTCACAGTGCCAGACAATTTAGCAACTGAGGCAAATTTGATGGAGAAAGAGGGTGATGATGGTGTATCTCACCACTCCCCTGGTCATTTTCTGAATGAACAAAATTTGAACAAGAATTGTTCCGAAGCCAATGTGCTTGTAGAAGGGGAGGATGTGGTGCCAGCACTTTCTGGTCATAATCTTGTAGCCGCAGCTGGACTTCATTCAGCTGATGCAGAAACTAATTGTCTGATGGAAAACTGCATTATGCCACGTGATCATGGGGACATATCTAGTGGAACAGCATTGGCAATACCAGAAGAGCATGATTGCCGGATGCTGGTGGAAGACAATGAAGATACTGAGAGATTCAAAAAACCTAGGGACATTGCTGAGACTGATTTCCTGAACAGCGGTTCCCTGAAGGATGACTTTGGGCACTCTGTCGAACATGGAGACACACATTATGCACCCGTGATTGATGATGAGGGCGAACGCCTCCAGGAGGATATGGGAAGCTTGGAAGTGAAGGCCACCGATGGTCATGATGTAAGTGTTCAACAGTCCATTTTTATTTCCTTTACCTCCTAGAACTTTCTTCTTCACTGAATAGCTTTCTTGAACAATCAATTTTGATTCATTCCAAGCGCTCTTCATGTTTCTACTAGGCTTATCAGAGTTATTTCCAATGATCATTTACGTGATTATAAAACGACAGGATATGTGGCAATAGGTCATATAGTTCCTTCTTCCTTTTTTTTCATCTGATAAAAAAAGATCGGTTCTATGTATTAGATAGCAGCCTGTTCCAATGGCAACAAGCATCTTCCTTAATATTGTTTTATGTATTAGGTACCAGCCGTTTCAATAAGAAAAAAAAATGAAAATCTTGTTGTATGCTTATTTTCTCAACTTAAAGGCAATTAGAAGTGTCACCCTAACTACTTAAGTGAACAGCTACATGATAATGTTATCACTTGAAGTAGTTGGAGCTTGAAAACTTTATTCATAGGGTGAAAAATATAAGGATATGGCTCTCAAAATAGTTTTTCTCCTCTTTTTCATGTTGCAAGGCTGTACTTTCCTGTATTCATGTTATTTCTTTTCTTGGTGACTGGTGCAGGATCTTGAAACGATGGCTATTGGAAATGACACAGGTTCCTTTTCTTCTTCACTTCCTTTTTCTGCGCCATAACTCATGAACTGAAGCTAAATGTTTTTTAGCAGAATGTTAACTTTTGCTCTGTATGTTTCATTCTATTAGACTTGATACGTGTTCTCATTTTTGCATTCCACAGAATTCCTGAATGTGGATGATGATGAAGTAGGTGAAGATAATGAGAATCAGTCTGATGCTGAGGATTCACGAGCTCCAGACAACAGTGGATGGTCATCACGGACAAGGTATATATTCTTTGAGGAATATGTACTTTGGTTCCTCTAGGGAATCACATGTGATTTTGGTTTGAGTTTTAAAATTTGAGACACTGTACATTTTAGTTCATACTTATTTTTTTGCCTACTTTTCATCTGGTATAATCTTGATGACCATCATTTTATAATCTTTATAATCATCATTTACTGTAACTGATATTTCTTTCTTTTGGACAAAATCTGCTCACTCTGCTTGATGCCACCCCTCACTCTTTGGCAAATATTTTACAGAATGAGTTGATCTTGACGATGTGCTTCCATTGTGGACAGTGATCTGTTACCTGTCCAAACCATTTTCTGTACATGCATTGATCCTCTTGAGTAGGAGCACCATCTTAATAAAGGATTCTCTTCTCATTTTCAGAGCTGTTGCAATGTACCTTCAAACTTTGTTTGACAAGGAGGCTGTACGTGGGAAGTCCAGTCTGCCCATGGACAGCTTGTTAGCGGGTAAAACTCGCAAGGAAGCATCGAGGATGTTCTTTGAGTCATTGGTGAGTTCATCAAACTTGTTTTGTTTCAATTGCATTTCCATGTCGGTAGATGTCATATACTTGATCTGAAGGAACCCATATTCTACTACTGGGACATTGTTTAACTTGACGAGGGAGAAGGCACTCAGTTTACTGATCTCGCAGGTTTTAAAGACAAGAGATTACATCCAAGTGGAACAGGAGAAGCCGTTTGACAATATCAGCATGAAGCCCCGGACAAAACTGACGAAGTCGCATTTCTGATCTCTCCAAAATATGTGGAGGCCCCTTTCCTAATTGTGGTCCCAGCAACGCATGCAGCTCAGCCTTTAGGTTTCTCCTAGATGTGTAGGTTTATTGTTTCATAGGGTTTATTTCTTGCCGTGATTGGTAATTGCTATATCTGTCTCCGACCTTTAGCTGTCGCGGTAACTTGATGATTAGCTTATCAGTTCGGGGAAGAGCAGGCAGCATCGTTCTGTTCTGTAGCATCAGTTTGCTCTAACCGAGTCGTCATAATATATTATCTGTGCATATCTGTAAAGATAGCTCATACAATGCCCACTATGATTGAGAATGCTCTGGCAATCTAGTAGTCGGATATATAGGATTTGTGACCCCAGTGAATAGATAGATATGGCCTATGTTTGAAATGTGATCTTCTCACATACTTTATGAGTGTAATCTCAGATATTTAGCCATCACAAATTCTCATTCTGGCCGGAGCGCAGTGTAACCCACTAGCCTTAATCTCGTTCAGAGCCACTCGACAGCGATCGTGTAAAAGTATCATTTGCCAGACGGACGAAAAGGCGCACAGCAGCGTTTGATGCCCATTATTACTCCGTGCTGCCGGTCATGCCCTCAATTTCAGTATTCAAGACATCGTGCTCTCTCGGCTTAGCACCTTTAGGTGACATATCCAGCCACGGGCTACGTTGGAGTAAGAAACGAGTCGAACTGTGTCTAAGCGAGAGGTTTAGATGGGATGTCGAGGATCGGGATCAATCAGCCCAACCCCACTGTGTGTGCATATGATTATGACAGCCGGGGGCAATTATGTCGCAAGGTAACCGAAAACTTATTACGTGGACGTCTGCTGGAGGTCATTCCCATCGAAAGAAAAACACCACACGGTCACTGATTCACTCACTCCCATTATAAAGCCCATAAAGAACACACATCAAGAGAAGAGCGCATGCATACGCTAGCTAGAAGGCAAAGAGATGGCCCAAGGCCGCTCTTATAGGGTCTAATGCTGCTACACAATACATATCATATACGTACGTATAGCTGCTCTCTCCTGCCTAGTTCTAATTGTATCTAAGGCCCCCGGCCTGGGTCGCAATTCTTATTCTTATTTTTATTTTTATGACTGGAAGCGAAGAGGAAGTGGCAATGCCATGCGATTGATGGATTTCATCTGTTTTGTTCTCAACTTCGCCGTCCGCCGGAGCCGCTCTCCCGTTGGCAGTTGAAGTAAACGGCGGCGACAGGCAAGCCGAGGTTGTACAGCTCGGCGAAGTCCCTGGTGTTGAAGTTCTGGCGCCACCCCGGCGCGTAAACTGTCTGCCTCCCCAGCTGACGGAACAGTACCAAGACGAACCTGTGGATTCCCATCGACGGCCTGGGGCTCTCGTAGCACACCACCTCCTGCCCTGCAAATTAGCAAAAGCAAACGCATCCATTCCATACTTCATGTCTGAGCGCATAACGAAAAAAACGCTCGTATGTATGTATTGACGGATTAACGATCGTGCAACATATGTACGCTAATGGATCGAGACTCACCGAAGTTTGTTCCGGTGGTCGCTGGGATATCGGTCACCAACCTGCAGTGAGATACTACCTATGAACGATATTATTGCGACAGTTTCAAGTATAAAATGCATTGAGTTTAACTCCTCTTTCCAAGGGGCAAGTGAGGTAAGCAATTTTGATAAGAATCGGTATAAGGCAAAATTCTTTCAACACGTATTCTTTTCATATGTAAAAATCGAGTTTAAGATATTATTTAAAAATAGAAGATAGCGTAACCATGCACATCAAACAATCTAATACAGTGCAGTGAGGAAACAATTTAAAATCGTGGTAGCTAGCCAGAGCCAGCCAGCAATGATGAAAGGAGTGAGCGAGAGGGACGACTCCCTTACCAGTGCAAGTACTCCCGGAGATTGGGACTGCTGGGGCTCGGCGCATCCGGGTCCACCATAACCTGCACTAACATATGAATTATAATATCGCATAACCTGCAGTCGATGACTGAAACCGATCGTGATAGTTCTACGAGGCATGAGGATGAGAGAATGCTTATAACATCGATCAGGTTAAGCCCGATATATATGTATGTGTGTGTGTAAGGGACAGCTCGACTCAGGTCAAGAGGAGTGCATCAAATACTACGGACTATCGGATCTCGATAGGGTTGAAGATACGCGGAAAAATGATGTAAAACTTGCCAAGGTATAGAAAGTGCGAAGATCGTCGCCACCGATGTCAACACGAGGCTGGTTGACTACTTGGGAGGGCTTGAACTCACACCCATTGGCAACCTCCCGGCCGCCATAGGTAACCCTCAGTGAGATGGACCGGGTGAAGGGGTCCAGCACGTCCCCGATCACCCTCCCCACAACCAGCGGCTCCCGGTCCCTGTCTCTCGCCATCTCTCTATTGGCTTGGTTCCAGTTTTCTCGTCTTCCTTATTATACACAACTGCAAACAGATCAAACTTTTTTAACTGCTGTAATCTTCACATAGCAAATGTATATATTTGCCCCATCTCAACAGGGAAATATCTGCTCATGTCGACCGAAGCACCATTCATCTGGTGATATCTTACCGATCGCCGATCAACTGCTAACGCCCACTGACCCTGGTGGCCGAGATTTATGATGAGCTGTGATACTATCAGTGGGGGGGTTTTATACACGTTTGGTGGGCATACGGTCAAGGGAGAGAGAGGGAGAGTATCTCTCCCCTTTATCCATCATAATCAGCAGAATTAATCTGTCATAATCAGCCGAATTAATCTGTGGCTCCTTCAGACTGGTTCTCTTTTCGATTGTTGACGTTTCGAACAGTTGTCCAGCAAACACGACTCCTCCTCCAACCAACACGTCATCGTCCCAAATTCCCTGATATGACACCTCTCTCTTTCACTATGTATCATGATTCATCTATCTTTGAATCTGCAAAAGTTTAGGGGACCTCAGCTTTATATTTCTTCCCCACACGAGCAGGTCAATTAATTTATGCAATGCAATATATACAATATACATGTCTCTACATTATGAATATGTACTCTCTCTCTTTTTTTTCGGATCTCATCCCGATTCATGAAGTTTTTGCAGCTCTGTTGTCCTTATGAGTTATTAAGTAATCTAACTTGAAAATTGACATAAACTAAATCTAACTTGTCCTTATGAGTTATTAAGCCGGCTTTGCTGTGCCTCTGTATCTGTAGATAATTAACTTGGAAAAACAAGTCTTGAGTTATACATACCCCGAGAGAGCTATACCTTGTTCTCTGTGCCTGAGGAATACAAAGTTGGACTTCACACAAAGCTAAGACTTCCAACCGATGGGCACTTGTGCGAGCCACTGGCAAGGCCTGTTTCACCGTTTGCTGACCGGTCCTGTTGTTGTTCGGTCCTTTCAGGGTGATCCCCAGCTGTATGATGTTTCTTCTTCTCAATATGCATGGGCTAGCAAATTGTCGGCAAGTTCGAGATGCAGAAGGGAAGGTCCGAAATGAGATGATGATACTCCTTACCATCCTATCACGGTACGTTTTCGGCCCCCTTGATAATTCGTGTAAAAGAAATGTCGATGAAAAAAAAAAGAAAAGGGAGTTGCATGCACCTTCTGAATGCGAAGGCACAGTACCCTCACTGATTGAGTTATATACATCATCAGTGGTTCGCGTGCATTGCATTGCATTGCTGGTATTAGAGAGCACTAAGCTCAAGTAAGAAATCTTCACGTTACTGACCATGGGCACCCCATGAGAAACCGTATCCTTTTCTTCTACGAGGGAAATTCGTCGGCCTATTATACGACGATGATCAGGGGGTAATTATTAGTGAAGGGAAGAACATTGGAACGGATGCGAGAAATCATCCGGTTCTCATCTCATACGATCGATCCAAGAACGTAGTAGCGTTGGTGCTCCATCGCGTTCGAACTTCCTTTACCGAAAGGAACTTTACAATCGAAGCATTAATGCTAATGTCAAGTTTACAATTTCAGGATTTTGTAAGGGGGATGTGCTCATTTTGTTGGAATCCCTTTCTACACATCGTACCGTATGGAGACAAACTTTTTCCCATTATCTTTGGTTTTACGCCCGGCCCAACAAGCGAAAACGAAACGAACACCTTCGGAAAGACCACAACAAAAGTGAAAAGGCGAAGCTGTCCTGCGACATAATACCGTCTCCCACCTCCTGCAAACAAACCTAAAACAAACACTCTTTTTATTTTTATTTATTTTTTGAATAATAACATGGAATCAAGAGATCTTGAGAGCGTCGTAGTCTCGGTCGGTTGCCTCGACGTTCCTTGATTCTACTGTTTCTCTTCTTATCTCTTTTCTCGGCCGCTGCTCGGCGCGCGCCCCCCGGTTGTAACCGTGCAAGAAGGTAAACCCCGGATTCACCATTGCAAGCTCCTTTTCATTTTAAACCATGGGGAGCCCCAAAAGCCAATAAGAAAGGGGGAAAAAAGATACATGAAAAAAGAATATCGAACCTTTCCTTATCCTGAGTCTTCACCGCGAAAATCACCGTTTATCGAGGTGATGATAGAAGTGACGCGGCCAGTGATGTGTGTCTGTGCTATCATCTCCATATAATTTTATTATTATTTAGGTCTTTAGGGAAGGTAGGGGACATGGGCATCCTCTCTGTCTCTCTTATATACGGATGCGTTTATATAATATGAACACACACACACACACAAGCAAGCGAACGGTGGCGATGGGCGGCATGCGTGCTGGCTCGATCGGAACTGACACCTGCGGTCAGTAGTACACGAAATCTGATGCTACATGCGGTCCTAACGGAAGAAACAGAGTCTGTATGATTTTGCCCTTGCCCATGGCCATGACTCCGATGATTAGGGTCATGAAGGATGATGTGTCTCTCGTCTACCAACTCTTCAAAGCGGCACGCACATTCACGGCCACTAAGATCGGTATAGGAAGATGGTGCACGAATAGGGATCCCTCCCCGTGAATTCTTTTGACTTATTTTTTTATAACAAAATACTTCAGGAAATACGTTCACCGGATAATATCTCTAGATATGAATGAAATGGGAAAGATTCTCTTATTCGATGGAGACACTTAATTCTGTGAAATAGTGGAATGATAACCTCTCCATAGCGAAGCCGGCCGGGGTAAAGAATAGTGGAGTTTGGATTTGGTGAGAGGTCATCGGTGGGACGACGCCTTACTCTGTCTCTGTCTATAAGCATTTCTTGCCATCCCTTTTAGGAATTTACCGTAAAGTTTCAAATTCTTATTTTATCATGGCACTTAGAGTCAAGAAGAGGAGGAGAGGGTCTAAGTTGACGTGCTGCTAATTAAGAAAAATCCCTTAAAGCTGTATTTTCATGGATCGAATGTTGTAAGTAATCCCAAATCAGGCTGGTTAGTTGGGACCCCCCCCCCCCCCCACCACCCCCAAAACCTTTTTGTCCACGAGGAGAATACCTGCGACTGGTGAGTGGAGGGTTGGCCTCTGTGGTCGGAGAGAGATCGATCGATCGATCGATCGATGTTATCTCCTCCATCATCATCACGAGACATCTCTCCTTTGGCTTTCACGAGGGAACGAGTGGGGGACAGATAAGAGAGGGCATATGAATATGATTGTACGTTTTCAAACCCCTCCCTCCCCCTAAGACCTTTTCTCTGCAGCTCTCCGTGGAAAGAATCTTCCCAAAATAGGAAGGATAAAGCTTAGGAGGTAAGCCATTCCTCCCATCTCACTCTTCCAATGAGGAAAGCACTTTCACCTTTTCTGTCTCTCTCATGTAGCTAGGCGAGGCCTCATAACTGCCCCCACCATCCCCCTCTAATGATATAATATGTATACATATACATATATATATATATATACACATACACACACGCGCACCCTCACGCACGCACAATGAGAGTTCACCGTCTGCTCTTATATACATACATACATATAAAAGGGTAAACTTAGTGTGAAAGTCTTAAAAATTCAAAAAACAAAAAAAAAGCCTCTTCTATCATAAAAATAAATTTTAAAATTGCTACAACCATAGTTTTAAAAACCGGACCGGGAACCGGCCACTCACCTGGTCCAGTTCTCGCAAAAAAATTCAATTATAATTTAAATGAGATCAAATCTAATTGAACCGGCCGGTTCTCACTCAAACCAATAAATTCAATTGAACCGATGAGATAACTGGCCAACTTAAAAATAAAAATAAAAATAAAAACTCATTATAATATATTTATTTTATTTTACTAGACTTATACTTATATTTTATGTTAAATTTGGGATTAATATTATATTCATATTAATGATTATGATTATAAATCATAATATTGTATCAATTTATTGGAATATTATTTATTAAACATGCGGTTCAACCCATTGAACCTCCGGTCCGACCCATGAACCCATACCTTGATCGGTTCCCGGCCCGGTCCGATTTTAAAAACTATGGTTACAACATTAGTCCATCTCTATCGGGCCCGCATTCATTAACGCTTGACGTGTCGCACAGCGTCGGCAAGTTGGCGGCACACAAGCATGCCGCATCATCGATGTTTAGCCACACCACCGAGATGATTATTACACGTGGGCGTGCCACGTCCATGGATAACCGCCACATCTACACCCCCGTTAACGGAGAGTAACGGGGCGTCCGATGAATATGCCTTAATATTGTAATACGGCCGCTAACTTCTACGGGGCCGAACGAGGTGTTTCCAAGCATTTACGGCCGGCTAACGGAAAAATGGAACGAGCTTTCAAAACTTCCCATCCCTCCCCCGTCCCTCGGGGGGCGGTGTGGGTGGTGGTGGTGGTGGTGGCGGTGGTGGAAGAGTGTCTGGAAGACTTTGGAGGGGGGAACTACGGGGTGAAAACAGAAAGGAAAAGGCTTTTGGGTTTCCCGATCCCATTTAGACAACGTCGATGAAAGAGTTACCGTAATTGTGTTGGCGGGTGGGGGGACGCCGGGGATGCAAACTGAGGGAGACAGACGATTCCAATAATTCAAAGGCTAGCGATTATCGCATGCGATAACTATCATGAGCCCCACCCCGGGGGGACCTTCCCTTGGCCACAGCCACAATATCCCTTACGAGGATTATTCCTCCCTGTCCTCTCGTGTGCCCTAGCTGTTGCACGCGGAAACCCAGAGGATATCAATTAACCCACGTTCAAATTTGATAAGCCACACAGTGGGCACGCCTCTCCAGCAAGTAAGATATATACATCCTCCTCCCCCCTCTGAATGACTCGAAATTCGAAATTTTATTCGATTGAGGGACGCATCATATCACCTCCTCTTAATATTCTTTCCCTATATTAGAGTGTCACGACAGTAATATATCGATTCGATTCCAATTTGTTTTTCCTTTTCTTCTGGGTACATCCATCATGGTTGGTGATAAAAATTGAATCTTTGTGTTTGGGCTGCACCTGACAGAATGTGTGTGTCGTCCAATCGAAGTCCTTTTTTATTCGAGGCCTGGCCCAGATCCCCTCGCTTTCCCTTTCCTGACTGATGTCTGCTTTTTCAGGCCACTCGCCTTTGGAGGGAATCCGCTCTTACAAGGTGGGAACTCATCATTCCTTCTTTTCTTTCTTCTTTCTTTCTTTCTTTCTTTCTTTCTTTCTTTCTTTCTTTCTTTCTTTTTTTTTTTTAAATCTCACATTCATGCATTGATTTTTTTTCCCCTTTCTTTCCATCTCTACACCATCTTACCTCTGAGACAAGGAATTTTAACTAATTCAAGTTTAAATCTTACAGTCGTGCATGGGTCTATGATCTAATCTTACAATTTAATATTGAATGTCGAAGATTTGATAGAAGGAACCTTAGGCCTTGACCAAACGGGGCATTTTTCTGAGAATGTGATCAAAGGTCCTCAGCGTCCAGGCCCCCCACAGAATTTACAGGTCATTAGGGCATTTAATCCTTTATTATATACTATGCATGCTCCTGCTGTGGGAAGTCTCCTGTGTAAACGGAGCCATAAGAAAAATTGGACACTTAAAGAATGTGCTCTGATTTTCCATAGCCGAGTAACATCCCAATTCCCAGCCACATGCTCTGGTTCTCCACCAGGCATCAAGTAAGCTAGCTGATCTCCAGGAGTATAGGGGGAGAGCTTGCATTCTATCTCACCCGGCTGTCATCGAGTGCTTTGCAAGCGTTTCAGTATGCCCCTGGAATAGATGCTGATAATTCATACAAAAATCCCAGGATTCATCTGAAAGCAATACATCAGCCACTGTTATCGCTAGAGCCCGGCTTAGAAGGAAGAACGCCTCCGCCAATGTGTACGTACGGGAAGGAGCTGCTGCGTTACCTTCTGCAGCAGGCCCGCCCACATAACTTGCTTGATCGGTCTGACCTGGTGAAACTGTTACATCGCAGCCAAACCTTTTACATGCCTATGATCCCTCAAAAATCCCGAAATGGAGTCGGCAATAGAGACAAGTAAGTCGGTTGTTTAAAGTCGCTGGAGATTGCTGGTACTGGGTGTTGGTTGTCGTCATCAGGTTGCCGATTGCTGGAGGGACTGCAAATGGGATTTTTACGTTTCATTCCAAAACAAGACGCAATCCTGATGGTCTTTCTCTGATGTAGTAGTATACAGCTACCAAGCCATTAAAGAAAGCTTCAAACAATCTTATTTTCGAGTTGGCCAGAAAAAAAAACTAAATTATTTTCCAAGGAGACGAATTTGTATGTAAAACATGAACTCGGTCGGCTTTAATTCATTGGTTTGAATGACTGGAAATTCTTAGCGGACAAGCCGAGGCTCCTTTCGTCAAGAAAAAAAGGGGTCGTGTCGAAAAAAAAATTCCAAATATGCTCTCAATACAATTAGGCATGACAAGAAGGAAGAAATTATGGAGAAAATGATCCGATTATATGTGCCGTGTGAGCCGTTCCTGAGATCAATGCAACCCTTCATAGGGGCCAAAAAGGTAAAATGAAAAAGGGAGCAAATTGCCACAGAAGGGGAAAAGCACATCTTCACTTGGCAATCATTTTAAGCGTATTATAAGTTTATCCTGTAGTACTCTTGCCAAGTGCTGCATTAACTTTCACATGTAAAAGCTGGCATCTCTGTAAATCCCTATGGCAAAAAAATAGGGTCACAAACCTGAGTTTAACTGGTTTACAGAAAATCAGTCCTATTTCTCGAGTAAAAGCTACCCGCCGTAAGTCTGGAGCCGACGTGCTTCCAAAGGGATGCATGGGATGCTTATCCAAATGATCATCAGCACAAGGGGAAGAGCAACTTCTACCTCCTACTCATTCCAGCTGACTCTCCCTGTATGGTACATAGTATAAGCCAGCAACAAAGGAACAGAAAAGCTGTAAGCCAGGAAATGGAAGAACGGGTTCATCTCGTAGGCTTTGATAAGAGCCCTGCAATTCTGCAACCGGAAAAAAACAGAAGACCCTCAGCAACAATACAAGGGGATAGGAGTCATATGGCAAGACCCATTTTTGACAAGATCTAAGTGGCAGAATGATCAAATCAATATGCCATCTTTTATTTCATTAACCAAGAACATATCATGGATCTTCTCTCCTAAGTGAACATTTTGTTGCATCAGATCAAACATCACAGTTAAGATAGAGGAAATAATTCATAAATGAAATGACTGCACTTGGAAAGTTGAAAACTTACCAAGAAATGCTTCCAAAAAATCCCCAAGCATACTACCAAAAGAAATTTCCGTGCCAACCGATTGCCAAATCTTAACTTTGATGGTTGACTTCCTCGGCCATCAAGTTTTACAGATCCCTTGTGCTGCTGACTGTAATCGTCTTCCTTTTTCTCCAGAGTAGTCCGAACATGTTCCTGATAATGGGCCTTTTCAGCAGCAAGAGCTGCAGCAACCAAAATTGTTGGCAAGACTACGAAGACCAGATGAGGAATCACAATTACCATAATATCAGGATGCCCCAGAAAGAAACTTCGTCCCTTTTGACTAATGCTCTTCACGACCCAACCTTTGTAGGTCATGTATCCCTTTCCACCATTGGTAAAGACATGGCCAATAAACCATGGGAACAGTAGAAGAAACAGCAGATACCCGAGGAAACCAAACCACACAACAGGAATGTTGCAGAGCTCCTGTGAGATCCATGCCACTACAGTGAAGATGCCTTTTATACTGACAAAATTTTTGCAGGTGAACTGTTTACTCGTGTGCAGCAGCACTTTTGGAATGAGGAGGAGGGAGAACTGAAAACAAAAGACACACCAAAGTAGAGGACCATAAAGTGCATCCCATTGACAACCCATAACAAAGAACTCCTTCCACGTCCATGTGCGTTGAGCACTGTGGCCATTGACTGAAAATGGCCTCAGTTCTGTGAACGTTGGCCTGCCCATAGCATCATTAGCTATGATTTGAAGCCAATATCTATCAGGAGAGGGATCCTCGAAAGCCCTATAATTCCAGGGAGCACTGTAATGAACTCCTCCATAGGTGTTATTACCATGCTTAGACATAAGCGACTCCATGACCATGGTAAAATCTCCCCCTCTCAAGTCAAAGATTCTGACCATCACTGACACAACTGGAGAAGTGGAAAAGATAAGTGCTCTAATCGTCTCATAGGACGAGGGTACCATAAATTTACATGCATATCTGTGCTGAAACAAAGATGTGGACATGAAGCGTGAATCGAGGGGAAATGTGGGTAAGATAATGGTTTCTTTAGGCCCTGATCTGAAGTCAATATCAACATATGAGACATGACCGCCGTCAATAGCCAAAATACGCATCATTCGGCTTCGTCTCCAATCACCCATCTCCCACTCCCAGAATTCTTTTTCCTGGTGAGCCCCAGAAGAGCAGTTTTCAGTTATTGAGGAAACCTGTGGTTGCATATTTAACTGGAAGAACCTCTCGGAGGATAAAATGTGATCAGCGGAATGGTGATGCCGCTTCAAATTCTTGCCAAACTTTGCGTGGAGATGGCCACAGAGATATGCTGAGATTGAATGCTTGAGAAAGATCTCTTTCAGGGTCTTCCCAGATTCAGATGCAGCAGAGAACGAAAGTGGAAAATGCCCAAAAGATATCTTAGTGACTGGCTCCCTGGGGGGGGAATCCCACTGCGAGAGCTGTGCATCTATCTTAGCTAATAGTTCATCAGAGGGATGCCCGAAAAGATTGGTCGGTCCTCGAATACCAACTGGCATTGTGCTGTCCAGTCCCACAAATAGAAGTTTCCGCTCATGGGTCTTCATTGCGACGAAGCCAGAAATATTCAGTTAGACATTGACAAAGAGACAGCTCAAAAGTCTGCCGTGACACTAATTGCTAGGAGAAGGTCATGAAATTGAACCCGATCTTAAGAGCTACTGATGAAGTCAACGAGAGAATATGAGCTACAGGAAACTGACCTGAAGGGTGACACTGTTAACATTGCTCCTCCTTCCTAGTTGCCCGTTGATGCTGTACTTTGAGTAGAAATCCGAAGCACCACCAACCGCAGGGACACCAAAGTTGTCATGATTTCCCCTGACATCGTAAAAGATGGTCCTGTCAAGTCCACTCCTTTGAATTACATCTTCCATGACGCTCTTATATTCCATCCACTCCTCCTCATTCTGCTTCATCGTTAGCAAATCTTTGCTTTTCCCATCTATCGGAGGATCGGTAGCATAGAGTCATGAACAGGCTAAAGTAAGACGTGAAAGTCCTAATATTTGCTAAATTGCATGAAGTGGGCAGTCAGGGATGTTGCTCAAATCACGAGCCCGACATTACCCATTAGCATAGAAACAAATGCTAAATGACTGAGCGCAGCGAAGGGGAAAGAGGAGGGGAACCTGTGAGATCACCGGTAAGGAGGACGAGTGAAGGGCGGATGAGGGAGAGGGCGGGGCCCACGAGACGGCGGAAGTCAAGGGCGCGATGGGGGTGGTGGACGCTGAAATGGAGATCCGACAGCTGCACCGCCCAAACTACCGGTCCCTCCACTTCTATCATTCTCTTCGATTCCTCATCGCCCCGTCCTCCCGCCGAAGTTGGGATTCCTGATCCAACGAGGACGATGAGGAGGAACAAGCCCATCAGAAACACCGGCCGCAAAATCCCCATTGCTCAGAGGGCCTCCTCCCGGGTGGTCGGAGGGACAGGACTGTCTTTCTCCACTCTTCCTCTGACTTGGAAGCAGCCCAGCAGCGAAGGGAGAGAGAGCCACCGATTCCTCCTTCCAGCGCTTCCACAATTAATCGCTGTTTCTTTTTTATCATTTTTTTCCAGTGAATATTTTCTACATAATATTCTCTGACCTTTTTTTAATTAATATTATCTAAATAACTCTAAAAATTATCTGTTAACATCATTAATTTTTTGCTAAAGTAAAATCTGACGAGTAAGGATTGCTGATATGAAGGATAAACCGACTCGCTCTCTCCTTCATTTTACGTATCCAGAGCATCATCCAATAAGGAATTTAATGTCTGAATTAGAGGTGGAAATTAGATCAGCCAACGTGATTAAGAACCATGGATGATGAGGATGCAGCCAACATGGTCCACTTACTTTTGGGCCATCTGGCCTGACTCAATAAGATAGTTTATTTTTAAAAGTAATATTTAAAAAAAAATGGTTATCTAGCTATTGGCAATTTGGCATGGCCTGCCCGTCCCAATAACATCTTAGCCCGATTGCCCGATTACCCTCAACTAGAGCTGGTTATTTGGGCCAGCTCACCATCTAGAACAGCCCAAACATTGCCGGGCATAAATATTTTGTGCTTTTTAATTGCGTTGGTCGAATTATATAAATAATTATTTTTAAAAATAAATTTAAATAATATATATTTTAAAGTAAATTTTTATAATATAATTTATCGAAGATTTATATTAATTTAAATAAAATATTATATTAATTATAATTAATTAATTAATTATTTTTAAAATTTTCTAATAATTTTATTTTATATTGTATAATTTATTTTTATATTTTTAGACTAATACGGCCCCAATCTTTCGAGCGGCCCGAAAACACCGATCCGAGCATGGTTTTTCGTACCGTGCCCCTAGTGTGCTTTTAGGCCATGCCAAAATTTGTCACCTCTACCATCAACCCAAATATGATGCTGAAAGTGAACTGGGTTGAAAATTACCATCTTAGATTGAATTTAATTCAAATTAGCTGAATTAATCCCATAAAATGATAAAATTAACAAATATTCTTCCATTTTTATACCATTAGCTAGATAGAGGGAGGATTCATACCCCCACGTCCCCATTTAATGACATCATCAATTTTTATAAANTAAATTTGTTGACTCATAAAATCTTATCAAAACTCTGATCATGGAAATCCAAATTACTTTCTTGGTCAGGTAGAACTATGCTTGTAAAATCAGTTTTGAATTTTCCACCTCCCTACCATTTGCCTATTTTCATAATTCCTAAAAAAATTTATAAAGAGATGGATAAAATAACTCGTGATCCGGTGGTATACCTTACTGATCCCACTAGCTAGTTGGGATTCCATTTGTCAACCAAAAAATTTTGTGGGGGGCTCGGTTTTAGGAAATTTCCACACTTTAACAAAGCAATAATGTTGGCAAAGAGTATTTGGTTCCGATTTTCAAGCCAGGATAGTCTAGCATCTCAGATCTTTAGTAAGAAATTACGGCAATCCGCTCAATCCGAGTAGGTTGCCAACATGAAAATCAAGTCTCTGGCAAGATATTCAGGTATGTCTTCCTACCTTAGGTAGCGTGTGCAAGATCATCGGAAACGGGCAGGCCACAAGAGTTTGGTTAGATCCGTGGATCCCAAACAATGCATCTAGAAGATAGTAGGTTTATGTGGACAGGAAATTTATAAAAAAGAGAGAGGGTATTTTCCGTGTAAGAAGTTTTTGATCCAGTTGATCAGGATAAAAAATTTCATAAAGGGAAAGAAACTTTTTGGAATGAATTATGGATTGCAAAAGAATGAATTATGGATTGCATGATAGATTAAAACTTCATTTGTGGAGGATAGCCACATGAAGTCTCCCATGGATCAGCTCAGAGGACAAGAAGTGTCCTTAGGCTCGGATGATTACTTTCGCCTTCTTCTTCTTCTTTTTTTTTTACTTTTGGTGAATGTGATTTTACAAGAATAGCTTGGAGACACGTCAAGTGGCCAGTTTTAATTAATACACCGATCAGCAGCAATCGCACTACTGGATCTTTAGTAAAGTTTCTGCGCAATCCACCTGATGCTTCTTTTATGTCAATCTGATAAGCATGATTTTGCACTGTATGGTGCAATTCTATATCAAAGTCTCTGGAAAGAAATGCACCAATGCACTGTATCCAGATTACTCCCCCTGATTTGATCATGTTCGTTAGTAGAGTAGAAAATATTTTTGAAGAATACAGGTTGGCTTTTCTCCTAGACACAATCCCATCTACCTCAAGAATGAATGAATGAATGCTGCTGCTGCTGCGTCATCTGCCTCAAGAATATCAAGAGGAAGTCCAGGATCAGGATCAAATTACTGTGGATTCCATGCACATTCATACTGATGCAGGTTGGAAAACGAGACGGGATCTGGTGTTGCTGGTTTGGCCCTTACAAATGGAATGGAATCCGTGAAAAATTTTTGGTTTCAAAGGACCCAATCAATCTTCATCGCCTTTTCAAGCTGAAGCCTGTGCTCTAGTTCTAGCTTCACGTCAAGCAATTCACCTTGGATGGAAGAAGATCACTTTTTTTTTCACAGGTGCGAAAGATCTTGCCTGCACTGTAAAGAGACAGTTGAACATCCCTTGTAACATAGAATCCATTTTAGCTGATTTCTTTGCTAACGTACAATATTTTGATTCCCTGGACATGGTGTGGTTCCCTAGATAAAAGAATCGTCAAGCCCATTTTCTTTGTCAATTAGGTATGCCATCAAAATCAACAGACTTCTGTATTTACGATGGTGATATCTGTACAATCTTGGTTACGATGCAATGAATCCAAGATTTTACCTCACCAAAGAAGAAGAAGAAGAAGAAGAAGAGGAGGAGGAGGAGGAGGAGGATGACATCATCAATTCATTTTAAACCCTCTCCACTTTTTAAAATTTGTTTAATTCCGACCAATGAGGGTCTCATGGGTGAGTGACCACACGAAATAGTTGTCGACAACCGTAATTTTGGGTGGCATTGGCCTCCGCTGCTTTAGATATTTTTTCATTTTTTTAAATAATTTTGATATTATTATTTTATTAATAAAAATGATATATCAAATAGAATCCGAGTAACTGCAATAAAAAACGTGGAAATTTGATAGGCAAGATCAACTAAACAAAAGCAAAAAAAAAAAAAAGTTGAAGTTTAACATAAAAACAAACAATTTTCCGTTTGTGTTATATATAAAGATATATAAAGGAGTTTCCGGTAAGTTTCTTTTGGACTATCCTATCCGGGGCAGCAAAAGATTACTGGCAACGCATGCGCGCCTTTTCATTAGCCTGAAGGCAAATGATGGTACCCTGTCCACCTACATCGAAATTAAAATCAGCGGGAGGAAGGAGACGGGAAGGGAAGGGAAGGGAAGGGAGGGTCACGTGAGAGAAGAACGGGTCGGTCCAGGTCAAAGGGCCCGCGGGAAGAGCGGGAGGGCCCACTGCCCGGCGGTCTCAAGCTGCCCATCCAAAATAAAATCCTGGACGAGGACGACGTGTATATATGCGATGTGAATGACCAGCCCCACCATCGTATCATGCTTTAGCTTCTTTAATTACTCAGCCAGGATTTTTTTTTTAATTATAAAAAAAGTCCCGGGGAGGAAGTTTTTTATTCTACCAATATTAATTGGGTAAATAAATTTTTTTAAAAAATCAGAAAGAGAAAAAACGAAGAATAAAATTGATGAACTCATGAAATGACACCGTTTACAGTTATGTACTTACCGGTTTCCGTTCCATCTTTATTTAATTATGATCAAATCTATATTAATGGGATCATTAAGATTTTAAGTATGACAAATTTATGAGGAAGGGGATAATAATCTAAACCCCCCACCCACTTTTCTTTTAAAG
>CXYZ01007891.1:1279725-1299206 GCA_900006705.1 Sonneratia caseolaris
TTTTCTTTTAAAGAATTAATCCAATTCTATTCCTTTTTTTTTTCTGATAACATAAAATAAGAAGACCTAAAATGAAATAAAAAAAACTAAAAACTAAAAATTAAAAATTAAATACATAATAACATCATAATTATTAAATAAAAAATAATATTACTATAATTCTATTCTCCTATCCGCCATCCACGCATTCTTTTCTTCTGTGCATTGCCGTACCCTCTCCCTCTTTCTCAGGAGTGGACCCCACCCAGTCCCCACTTCTGCTCACTCCCCTCTGCTTCCCTCCGAAGGTTCTCTCCATTTCTATCTTCTCTCTCGCCTCCCCATGTGACCCTTTCTTTTCTTCTGTTGTCACTGCTATATGCCCTCTCCCTCTCTCTCGGAAGTCAGGAGGACACCACCCAGTCCCCACTCCTACTCAGTCCTCTCTGCTTCCCTCCGAAGTTCCTTTCGCTAGAAGGTCTCGAATAACTTTTCCCCTTGCCAACTGTCTCTCTCTCTCTCTCTCTCTCTCTCTCTCTCTATATATATATATATATATATCCTTGTTCTGAGAGCTCGGAGACACCAGGGAGCATGCTTTGTTTGAATGCTGCTCGTCTTCTCCATCCAGCTCAAGGAGCTTCAGTAACATTTCATACGGTGTAATAGAATCACTCTCACCCTCCTCCTCGGTGAGGTGCCTCGGTGATTCTCTCGAGTTCCACTCTTTTGCGGGTCTCCTTCTCTACTTCTTTATCTCATCTCCTTCTGTCGATCACGTGTTGTTGTTGTTGTTGTTGAGGTTATCCTTGAAATAAGTTATTTATGACACTGTTCACGAGTAATGTGGGAGTGCTGGGTGCGGCGTTTATTTTGCTTGCACGTAAATATGCTATTATTTGACTGCGAAATTCGATGATAATGGAACATTGACGTCCTCGTGGAAGTGTTGAGAGTGGCTTATTCGGGTTTCTCCCGATAGGGGACGACAGAATCACTGAGAGCAAGAGACAGACAATAGGACAGGAAAGAAGTGAAGTTGCCCGCCGAATGTGCTTCAAAGATTCTTCTTTCTATTGGTTTGTGTCTACATAGGAAAGGGCACCAAATCAAACTGGTGTTGCTGTTGCCTGTTAGCTCGAGGGCACTGATTGTCTTTCCAGTTGCTGTTATTGCAGACATGGATGCTGCTGCTATGGAAGTGGACTTTGACCCACATCCTTCATCCGATCCTCTACCTTTCGCCAGAAAGTGAATCCTTGTTCCTTTTCTTCCTCTATTTTAATTCCATGATGCTATGTAACTCTTTTGTTCCTGGTTATTTTTTAAAAATGTTTAACTACCGATCAAAATAGCGTATTTTGCCTGTACCCAAAAAAATAGCATGTTTTGCTCATCTAGAGAATGAATGGATGTTTTCTTTTTAGCTATAGCACTCTTTATTGCTTTCTAATGATAGTCTTCTTATACTTTGTTGTCAATAGCTATCAGCTCGAGGCATTAGATATGGCACTCAAGCAGAACACTATAGTATATTTGGAGACAGGTTCAGGCAAGACCCTTATAGCGACTATGCTGCTCAGAAGCTTTGCTCATCAAATTCGCAAGCCTTCACCATATATTGCTGTCTTCTTAGTTCCTCAAGCTGTATTGGTTTCACAGGTATGCCATCAATCTCATCAAATAAAAGGTTCTCTTGTTTTAGCTGACTATACAATATCTGTTGCTGAATCTTTTGTGTCATTCTCTTATCTATCATAGCAAGCTGAAGTCCTAAAAATGCACACTGACTTGAAAGTTGGCATGTACTGGGGTGACATGGGAGTTGATTTCTGGGATTCTGCTACATGGAGCAGAGAAATTGCAAATCATGAGGTTTGGCTTCTATGTACAATTTAATGTTTGGATTACCTTGTGATCTAACATGACCATTGTAGTTCTATCTTTACTCTCTCTACTTGATTTTGGCTGCTCAATATTTTCAATCCAGAAGATTTTCAATACTTATTATGATGACATGTGATCACACTGTTCCACAAGGTTTAAACTTCTCATGTTTTTCTAATTTTGTTTACTATATTCTGATTCTTCCTCATTTTTCATTATTGCAAGTCAGAGAATCTTTCTTGGGGAGTCACTGTTTAATGTAAAAGTGCAGTGAGTTTAAATTTATCAATTACAAATTGACCTGGATTTGTATGATTCCCAGGTTCTTGTGATGACGCCTAAAATATTGCTTGATCATTTGAGATGTTCTTATTTCAAACTGGAGCTGATAAAGGTTATGATATTCGATGAGTGCCAACATGCAAGTGGTAGACATCCATATGCTTGTATTATGAGAGTGAGTAATTCATGAAATTTGAATTTGTTGGTGTTATTTGAACATTTGAAATCAGAGGCAACATTTGAATTCTTTGCAGGAATTTTATCACCAGTACCTTAATAAGGGGAAATATGAAGTTCCTAGGATTTTGGGGATGACAGCATCTCCTATAAAAACTAAAGGTATGCAGACTTCGACTATCAGTTTTTGCTGTTTATTGTAACTTCCGGGTTGATACATTTTTTTCTCCATATCTAGGTGGTCCATCTGTATCTGGATATTGGCATAAAATTCAGGAACTTGAAACATTAATGAATTCAAAGGTGCTTTCTGTGAACTTGTTCCTGTCGCACTATTTATGAACTATGAAACATCGACACTTCTGTTATCAATGTAATACATTTTAGTCGATCTCTAATTCTGCCAGGATAACGTTACTTGTTTTTTCTCTCCCTTTGAAGATCTACACCTGTGATAGCGAATCAGTGATTGCCAAGTATGTACCATGCTCAACAACTAAGTACAAATACTTTCAGAAGATGGAAAACCTGTATCCACATCTTCGAGTTCTACTAGAATGTTTGAAGGAGGAGGTATGCTATTTTTAGAAAAATATATTAAATAGTCGAAAGTGAGGGATGTGGTGTTCATTATTCAAAAAAGGGATGATTATCTTACTTTGCCTACAACTTACGGTGAAAGATTTATCTTTGGAAGGGAAAAATGAATGCTTTTTAATCCAGTTTTTTGTTGGCAGAGTTTTTGAAAACCCTTAAAACTCAGGGGTCTCTTCATTCTCCAGCATTGTTGCCTTGTTCTTTTCCTTTCCTTTTAAAATTTTTCTATTTCTTAGCCACTTGTTGATAACGCTATTGATAACTTTGACCTCACAGTTTGAGGGGGAGATTGCGAGAATCAATTTTGAAAAATCAACAGCTGATTCTACGATCAAAAGGATAGCTCAGATGTGTTCTACTTTTATATACTGTTTAGAGGAACTTGGGCTCTGGATGGCATGGAAGGTCTTTCTTGGCGTTCTCCTTTCCTCCTGTTTGTGTTTCTTAGCATTGCAACTGTGGGGATGTTAATGATTGTGTCTTTAGGCTGCGGGCTTTCTCTCGCATCAGGAAGCTGGTGACATGGTTTGGGTTAAGTTGGATTTGTCAGATGAGAAAATTGTGAAGAAGTTTTGCTTGGATGTCTTCAATGCATTGTCGACCCATCTTCATTCAGGTACTTCTGAAATTAAATGGTTGCAAAGTGTCTTACATATATTGTGTCACAGCTAATGGTTCATACCACTTGCCCCAACCCAGCCCATGCAATAGGACATGACATGAAATTCGACATGGCCGCTGGATATCTTTCTTCTAGAGTTGTGTCTCTTGTTGAATCTTTATTCGAGTACAGGTGAGGTTACTATCACATGAACCCTTGTCTATGTTTTATGCTGCTTATTCTATTCTTTACCAATATAGTTTAATTTCTGATGATGCAGACATATAGAGGACATTAGATGCTTAATTTTCGTGGAGAGGGTTATTACAGCAATTCTTCTTCACTCTCTGTTAAATGAGTTGCTTCCAAAATGTAATGGGTGGAAGGCTAAGCCCATTGCTGGAAATAACTCAGGCTTATTACATCAGTCAAGGAAGCAACAGAATGAAATTGTGGAGGAGTTTCGTGAGGGAAAGGTAATTTATTTATTTATTTTTCTTTCAAGCTTTGCTGACAGATGGCTTAATTAAGATGCTGTCTGCTTTTGCAGGTGAATGTCATTGTCGCAACATCCATCCTTGAAGAGGGTTTAGATGTCCAGAGTTGCAACCTGGTCATTAGATTTGACCCTCCCTCCACTATTTCCAGCTTCATACAGTCTCGTGGCAGAGCTAGGATGCAGAATTCAGAGTTTCTTTTGCTGATGGAAAGGCAATCTTTTTACTTATTTCCACCAAATATCCTTGCAGTTTTAAAGAGATTCCTGAGAGCTTTTGGTGTGCCTTTTTATTAGCCCATATGTGTTTTTATTCTACACATGTGCTTGTGTATAAATAAGATATGAATTGTCAATGGCTGGTCTAGCCCAATGGCTTCCATCTTTTGATGTCTCACTTGTTAACACTTTCTTGTTATTTCTAGTGGTGATGCTTCTGTGTGCTCTCGCATGGAGAAGTTCCTTGCCAGTGGAGATATTATGACAAAGGAGTCTCTGAGTCATGCTTCAATTCCCTGCGGGCCTCTTGATGATAGATTTTACAGTGAGGAAATCTATTGTGTTGAAAGCACTGAAGCAATTGTTACTCTTAGTTCCAGCGTGGAACTGCTCTATTTTTATTGTTCACGACTACCTTCGGATGGGTTAGTTTCATTTGACTGGTTCTGTACTAGCTGTTACATTTGTTTCACCTCTTAATAGTTGATATAAGTTATCATTTGACTCCAGTTGACTACCTATCTTCTGTTTCACTGCCGTCATGGAGATACGTGATTCTAATATGTAGGTACTATAAGCCTATGCCGAGGTTTGACATAGACAAGGAAAAGGGTATTTGCCGTCTTTATCTGCCAATGAATTGCCCTCTGCCGCCTCTACCGCCAGTCTCTGGGTCAGATAACGTTAAAACATTGAGGAAAATGGCCTGCTTTGAAGCATGCAAGCAACTTCACAAATATGGTGCTTTAACAAATGATCTCATTCCGGATGTTGTTGTTGAAGATAAGCAGATATCAAGTACTTTCTTACCTAGGATATTTTGGTATTTTGACTAGTGACTTTTGCATACTTGGTTAAGTCTTTGAGTCTAGGAGAGGTCTTACCACCATTTTAATGGGCTCTCTTCATTTTTCTAATTGGTGATTATAGTTATAACCTCTTATGTTCTCCTATGGGTTCCTCAGATGCAGAAAAGGAAACCTATGCTGATGAGCATCCTACCTACTTCCCTCCTGAATTGATCAACATTTTGACAAAGGAGTCCAACACGTATCATTTCTATGTCATTGAATTACTGCAAAACTTCACTTTTGATGTACAAGTTCATGGTGTGGTGCTTGCAATTAGGAGCAAAGTGGAATCTGATATAAAGTTTGATTTGCAAGCAGAAAGGGGGAAGATAACTGCAAACTTTAAATATGCTGGGATTGGTAGTCTGACAAAGGAGCAGGTACTGTCTTTCGCTTTATGGTACTTTGATAATGACATGATTAAAGGAATAAAAAGTAGTTGCAGCAGTTAGATGAATACTAAATCTTGGATATACTGACTTAATTATACTAAATGCTAGTGGTCTTCCTTCTGCTTCTAGAAGTATAGTGACCGTCTCGTATGAACTGTAAATTGAATGAATAGCCTTATTTACCCATCTGAGCTTTCTCTCATAGTAGTGAGGTGAGAATTACTAACTAACAAAATGCCGTCTTATTTATCTTGTAAAACTGACAGAAATGATTATCTTGTAAGTTTATACATAGAAAGGATTTCTTGTATCTACTCTTATTCTGAAGTTCTGTCACTGTAAATTGAATGAATAGCCTTATTTACCCTTATGAGCTTTCGCTCATAGTAGTGAGGTGAGAATTACTAACTAACAAGATGCCGTCTTATTAATCTTGTAAAATTGAGAGAAATGATTATCTTGTAAGGTTATACATAGAAGGGATTTCTTGTATCAACACTTATTCTGAAGTTCTTTCTCTGCAGGTGATTCTTTGCAGAAAGTTTCAAGGGACCCTTCTAAGTGTGCTTCTTGACCGTGATATCAATAAATCAGTGGAATTCTTAAGTAGTTTCAACTCAGGGAGTTTGCCTGGAGTTGATTATTTACTTCTCCCATTAGACATTGCTTACTGTTACCGAAAACAAGATGTCATAATAGATTGGGCACCTGTCACCTCTGTATTATTTCCTGCAGCAAATATTTTGAGTAATCTCAGTTCGGGCATGACTGCTTTGAATAAGCACATCAAAGGCTGTTCCTCCAGGGGTTATTCATGGCTTGTAAGGACCAAAGATGGACCAGTCTGCTCTTGCTTGCTCGTGAATTCATTGGTCTACACACCTCATAATGGTTGTATCTACTGCATTATTGATTTTTTTAATGATTTAAATGCAAATTCAAACATGAATATGAGGGATGGATCCACCAAAACGTACAAGGAGTACTTTAAAGAGCGGTATGAACTTTTTAGCTCTGAAACTTTTACTATACTGGCATTTTTACCTTCAAAACAGTTGGATTTTAACTATGTTTGATAAATGTGCAGGCATGATATTAACTTGTGTTATGAAGGACAGTTGTTTCTTAGGGGCAGACACATTTTTCAAGTGCACAATTATCTCTCCCAAAGCAGGCTAAAAAAGGAGAAAGGTTTGCTGTGCATCATTTGATCCTTTTTTCCCCCACTTTTAAGGCTTCAACTCAAACTGTCTTATGCCTGCAGAACCAAGTAAAGCGACAGTTGAGCTGCCACCTGAACTTTGTCACTTGATAATAGCTCCAATATCAGTCGATACTGTATACTCCTATTCATTCGCTCCATCAATTATCCACCGCCTAGAGTCATTGCTTTTGGCTGCAAATTTGAAAAGGATGCTTTTGGATCACTGCATCCAGAATGCTGATATTCCAACTATGAAGGTCCGTTTATCTTGTGGATCCACTATAACCATTAGGATGCTAATGCCTCTTCTACTTTAAATATTTATTTAAAAAATGTCTATTGAACTACTATTGTGCCCACCAACTGTACATCCGAAAAAGATGGAAATTTTCAAATGTATATGAAAATTTCTGTTAATCCATGTAGCTTCTTTTAATGATGCAATTGTGGGTGTTTCTTTTGTTCTCTAATTGCTCAAGAAGTTCCTTTTGGTTTATTTTGTTTGGCTTCTTTCAGGTGCTGGAAGCTATCACGACAAAACAGTGCCAAGAGGAATTTCACTTAGAATCTCTGGAGACACTCGGAGACTCTTTCCTTAAATATGCTGTCAGTCAACAGCTATTTAAATCTTACGAGAATCATCATGAAGGCATGTTAAGTCTCAAAAGGGAAGGAATAACTTCTAATGCTGCTCTTTGTAAATTAGGCTGTGAGCGCAGCCTTCCGGTATGCTTTACTGAACCTTCTTCAAACTGTCGCATGTGATCTCTTGCTGCATGTGTTTCTGTTGTCTCTAATGTGTATGGACATTCTGAGCTTTTGATATCCTATTATAGGATTAAAAAAACCTCTACAGATGAATATTTGCTTATATATTAACGAGCTTGTTTGCTTTCTTGAACCATTTATATATGGGAAGATGGACTTAATTGATTGGTGAATCACGCTTTTATAGAAATTAAATATTCATGAGAAGCAATGGAGGTATAGGGGTTGAGTTTGAACAGAAGGACATGGAAGATGGTGTTCTCAAGTCAATCATCAACTATCTGTAGTGCTATGCATGCATCTGAAGGATGACCATATGCTCCTCTCTTCTCATTCTATGACTGTTGATATGTTGCTATACAGGGATTTATTTGCCTTGAACCATTTGATCCCAGAAATTGGATAATACCTGGGTACAAGTCTGAGACTCTCTTCTTAAGCGAGGAGTTAGTTTCCGGAAGAAAGGTATATGCAGTGGGGAGAAGGAAGATAAAAATGAAGAAAGTTGCGGATGTGGTGGAGGCTCTAATTGGAGCATATGTTAGCACTGGTGGGGAAAAGGCCGGTATAATGTTTCTGGACTGGCTTGGTATTAAGGTGGACTTCAAGATCTCACCATATGAAAGGAGATTTCACTTGAACCCTGAGATACTTGTCAACACAAAGGAAGTCGAGGCCATCTTATGCTATTCTTTTCAGGATCCTTCTTTGTTAGTAGAGGCCCTGACTCATGGTTCTTTCATGCTTCAAGATGTTCCAAGATGTTATGAGGTACTTTTGCTATGATCATCCTTGTGTGTGTGTGTGTGTAATTATTTTATTGTTAGAGAAATGTCCCTCACATGCTTTTTTTTTTTTTTTTATTAAAATGTGCTACTGTCAGTAGTTTTGGGGTATGCCAATTATGCTGGAATTTTCATCTGAATCATATTTCCTACTGATATTCTTTCTCTGCAGCGGCTGGAGTTTCTTGGTGACTCTGTCTTGGATTATTTGATCACCATCCATTTATATAATGAATACCCGAGGTTGTCACCAGGCATGATAACGGATATGCGGTCTGCTTCCGTGAACAACGACTGCTACGCTCTCTCTGCTGTTAAGGTGGGCCTGCATAAGCACCTTCTCCATGCCTCTCCCACACTTCACCGTGACATAGCCAACACTCTCAGGAATTCTGACAAGTTCGCGTCAACATTTACTTATGGGTGGGAGTCTGACACATCTTTTCCAAAGGTAAGTAATTGTCTTAATCTTTCCACTTTCTCTCCCATCTCTGTCTCATTGTTTCTTTCTCTGTCAATTGTAACAGGTGCTTGGGGATATTATCGAGTCTCTTGCAGGGGCGATTTTGGTAGATTCTGGCTACAATAAGCAGAGGGTTTTCGACAGCATCAGGCCTCTCCTGGATCCCTTGATCACTCCCGAGACGCTGCAGCTCCATCCAGTGAGGGAGCTGAGCGAGATGTGTCAGAAGCGGAATTACACTCTGATGAAACCGGCAATCACTCGTGACGACACCGGATTCTCTTTGACCGTCGAGGTTGAGGCTGATGGGGTAATCTACAAGCACACTTCACGCGCTGACAACAGGAAGACAGCCCAGAGAGTTGCCTCGAAAGAAGTCCTCAAGTCTCTTAAACAGGCTTCTACGTGACCATTTTGGAGGACACTCAGAGCTGATCTTAGCAGGTCTTGGTCGGAACTAATTGTTTATACAGCACGTTAGTAGATTTCATATTTTGATCCGTATATAGTCGGGTTTTCTTTCTTCTTTCTTCTTTTTTTGCCTCTTTTAGGGCCAGGGTAGCAATATGTGTATATATATATCCAGTTGGTGTTACATTGTTACATGGATGTATGGAAATGTTGGTCTTTGGCTAACATTGCCGAGTTGAGTATGAATATCTGGCGAGTAACTGTTCCCTGCTACTCCTCGGTCCCTTTAATAACAAACTAAACTGACTTTTGAACTGCTTGACCGTTCTTCACGGAAACATGCGGTTTCTTGCGGTATGGTCTCTTACTTGTTCAGCCAATTGCAGTTTGGCCCAGGAAATGAATCTTTTTCACCTTGCATTGGTGCCCAATTCGTGATGGTATCTGCTACGGTCAAGGACTTGGATTAAAAGGGATGAATAGTGCTAGGGGGTTGAGTTGCGACAAAACTTCACGTACAAATCATATGAACCTGTCAGCTGGGTGGAAACTGAAGCTCAATCTAGGAGGCTAACTATTGATCTGGATGAAATTCTTGGACTCTCAGTCCTCTTCATTTTGAGTCATCACTCACTTCTATGAGTCAGCAAATCCAGATATCCTTTCTTTCTTTCTCTTTTTAGTATCTGAACCGACATGTACATAGGATACGAATATCTTTCACCCAAAAACTGTAGATTATGGATATGTTATAGAAGCTCCTAGTACCTTTTCTTCATCATTTATGGCTAATTCAAGTGTACCACGCTCTGATGGGTGGATGCTTGATAGGTAGGTAAATGACCATTCTGTTCTATGACTTCAAGAAGAATCATTTAAGACTCCATCATCCAGTTGTTTCAGAGTCTGAAACTTACAATGAACAAGAGGCAAAATACAAGCTACACGAGCTGTTCTCATGTATGCTCTGTCATGAAAACCGAGATCTTCTGGAAAGCCGCTGGATGTGCTGGAAGTTTGTTCCATGCTTGTTCACAGCTTAAGATGCTTTCTTATTTCCAAATAGTAAGCCAAGAGAATATGTATTGCCCTTCTTTGCAGCAGCATCTACTCTGTTCTTACCAACCTACAAAACTGGTGCCATCAGAACCTTGATTGACTATATATTGCAATTCATGAGACAAATGAATACCCTTTTTCTCCGAGATACATTTCAGCACTGGGAAAATTAGCGTCTTGGGAGAAGGGAATTGATCTGAGGAGGATATATAATACCTTATCCATGAGCCAAAAGCCTATAGTTGGCATGTATTGCACCAGATACATCACAGCTAGCACAGGCTACAAAAACGACAATATTCATTACATTTTGCAGATCAAGGTTATCTAATATATGCATTTATAGAGTAGGTTAATGTCAATGACAAAAACCTGGTATGATATCCAAGCTTCCTTTAAGCTGTGAGATGCTGCAATAATTGTCAGTTCTGCACATCTTTCAGACGACAAACGCTTCTACACATGACAAAATGGAGCAGTTTTCAGTGGAAAGGGACGCACAACTTTAAAAGAAGAGAGTAGCCATGATTAGGAAAGTAAAGCAGTACAAGTGGCTGGTAACGGAGTAAAGCTGGATCTCGAAGGAAGAGCCAGATTGATGAGCTAAATTTACTTTTACTTTGTAGGGAGAGCAACGCTTGCTGTCTGTGTAATGGATCATAACCTCCTAGAGAAAATCTATAGAAAGATATTATGAATCCCCCTCTTGAAATATTCAAAAACAAATCCAAATCACCTCAAGTGAACCCTTTGATCCTGAATCGGTTGCCCCAGTAGATGTATCTATTGGTCCAGGACAAACAACTGTTACCTTGATTCCTTTTTGGCAGAGCTGTCAATTGACATCACAAACCCATGAATATTAGCAAACTGAAATCACTTCAGGATATACAGAGACCAGTGGAAAGTAAAGCATGACAAAGAGGTCTTTTCATTGGAAAACATCATCGAATTTGTCCCTTTAGCATCACCACTGGAGCAAAATCTCCTTTACTACAATTTTCCATTAAGAAAGGGATGGAAGATGCACCTCCGAGCGTAAACTGTGGAAGTATCCATTCAGAGCAAACTTTGATGCCGAATATACAGCTTGACCAGGTGCTGGTGTTTTGCCAGCAGCACTACTCATCTGAAGCAGTCAAAAGGCAAATTAAATTAATCAGGAACATAAAAGGATAAAACATGGCTTTAATTCCCAAGAGGCACACTCTAGCCTGGAAGCTACAAAAGCAGTGAATCCATCACAACCTCATATAGTTAACAAGAATCCCTCAAATGTTACCTTACAAAGCTTATCCAAATACAGTCTAAATAATAGCAGCTAAGTACATCTGGAAATGAGTGCAGATCCATAACAACTAATGACGAAAAACTGGTGCATACCACAACAAATTGACCGCTGCCCTGCTTCAGCATGGAAGGGGCCAAAAGTCTAGTCAATGATATTGTACCCAGAACATTGATATTGAATGTTGCCTTATCACATACAAGTAACAGTTAGTTGATTAATGACAGTGAAAACAAACAAAGAGGATTAATAACAATTGTGAGCTGTGACCTTGAGAAGGTTTAGTTAAGCCTCGAATACAACCTCAAGTCAGTAAGACATACATACCCATTAATATAATTTTGACAAGAGAGATTCAATTGTGTACCTTAAGGCCTTCCTCCGTTATATCCAAGGCTGTTGTCTTCTGCCAAAGAAATAGAATTTTTTAACAAAGAGAAGCCAGTATTTGCTTAAAATGGAAGTTACTACTGCCACTTGCAAATTCAGCAAACAGACATTTCAAAGGAAGTAAAGCAGAAACGTGAAAAATAAAAAAATAGCAATGCAACACATAGTAAAGTGTGTTCTGTTAGATCTATACAAATTGCAGAGTGCATATATGTAAGTTAACTGCTAAGGTAATATGGTGCAGCTCAGACTTCTGCAATTATACATTCAGAAACACGTTTCACGCTGCCTCAGAATTTGTCTGCAGAAATCTAAGTTCCTACAGGAACTGAAACTATAGATCAAAGATACCTACAAGTGGAGCAGGATTTGACAAAAGACAAACACAGAGATATGAAAAACGTAAGCAACTAGATTGAAATGCACAAGAAACTCTAAAATGCTATTAATTTATGGAAAGGACACGTCAGAAAATTTTTAGTATGGCCATACAAGGAATCTGATGTTTTACTTACGGGGCGCTCAAAAGCTGCGTTGTGGATCATGATATCAACACCACAATCAGGAAAAAACGAGACTGCTTTCTCTACAGCCTCCTTGAGAGATTCTTCTCCCGAAGCCAAGTCCAACGGTAAGATTTTCACTAGGTCAGGTGCATATTTACCTGCAGTGACGTTTGTCCCACATCATCAACGAACAAGAAAATTGTAGACCGCTTATTCAAAACTGCCCAGAAAGCACTAACCCCTAAGTTGGTTCTTGACACGCTGCAGCTCAGCATCATTACGAGCGGAAAGTATGAGCTTGGCCCCCAAAGCTGCTAGTTGCTTGGCTAGAATCTCACCTAGCTCGATGGATGACAAGGAAAACAAGTTCAAAATATCAACAGAGCGGCATGGAATCAAGAAGCTCATGAGAAAAATAGATTTATACATAAATGAGAGAATTATATCCCTAAAAGCCAGAGTTTATGAAATCGAGCTGCTTTAACTTTTCAAAGCCTAGGAAACGCTTGTTCCTCTTACCAATTCCTCGACTTGCCCCAGTGATCCAGACAACCTGTTGAATAAGCAAACTTTAGCTATTCCAACAGACACAAGCTGATAGGCACATAGACAGAGACTTCTGATGTCATGGTAGCTATAAGAAAAATGAAAAAAACACGAGACGATGACTGTGGGATGGATTTTCCTGCACTTAGAAAAAGAGTTTTATAAGTAGGACATGCCTTATCTTCGATTTCTTCACGCTTCACATGCCGCTTGGACATCAGAGTGAAGTCTCCTGTAATCATTCATCGGGAGAAAGAGATGAGTGGGCGACTGCACTTAAGCAAACCTTTACCAAATTAAACGGCTTTATCTTTCTCCAATACGCGTGAGAAATAGGGCGCCATGAAACCCGATCAACCTTCAGCGGTAACGAATCTGACCAATAGAGCAACGGCTGCAGCCGAAGTCAGCCAGAAGAAGAGGAAGAACAGCATCCTGTTATTGGGGTCACTCCAAAGTTCGAATTTGCTGTTGTGTTCGTCAAGTCAAGCAGCTCTACAAGAACGACGGCACGGGGTTTCCAGTGGATCATAGTTGCGCGTATAACTCCGCCATAACTGCATCGATCCACGACGGATGACAAAGCTGCACGTGCGTGTCGACGGATTCGCCCAAGAATCTGTCGCGTTCTATTTCTTTGGGCCGCAGCGAAAGCCCAAGGACAGGGAATCGGAAAAGAGGAAGAAACTTCCCCATCAGCCACAAAATGAGCTGACGGAGGCCCAGGCAACCCAATTATCCATCGACTGTGGGCCTCACTGCAAAGATAGAAAAGAAAAGGGACCAGGAAAGAAAAAGAAAAATCCTCAACCTCTCTATGGACTCCCCAGCTAGAAGAGGCAGTGGTCGTATCTACTTCTTGCCTCCTTTTATTGGAGAAGAAAATGGAGGTCAGCCACACTATCTATCGTGTTAGTGGGGAGGGTTATGACCGGAGTAACATAAATTTTTATGTTGATCTTGCACTCTATACTCACCGATCTGATTTAATTAACCATTCGAATCAATTTAACATGAAATTAAGAACATGGCAAGGTAGCATGGATCCATTGGACTTATTAATTACAGTTAAGTGAATTTTTCCTAACAATAAATGGTCCTGAGATAGAATCCCTGGGGTCCGAGACTTTGTCAATGGTTTGCTTTAGCTTTCATGTACAATCCCCTTCATGATTTGACACTGTCCGCGTTGCTTGGACAATTGGACCATATAAAGGACACCCATCCATCCATCCATACACATGCCTCTATAGGTGTCCTGAATGTCGAACCATGTCTGCCAAGAAGTTTGTACGCATTATGATATAGCTATGTTGGTGATTTGTCTGATCAGATTGTTCATCAACTGACAACAAACTCCAACTCTCATTTCTATATGATCAACTTCTTGGTTAGTGATTCATATCTCTGCTCTTTTTTTCCCCCCCGCACAGAAGTAATAATAATGGTCAGTGATTCATATCACCAGTGCAAAATCCTGCATATTCAGAATTCCCTGCCAAATAAAGCAAAATATGCAGCAATAATATGCAAATATATGTCAGAGAACACGTACAGAAAACAAGTTGAAATATGAGAAACGAAAGCTTCAACAGGCCTTCCGGGTTGAATACCTTGCAGTCAATGAAGATTTAGAGACAGGGGTGGGTGTCTATGATAAAGGGCAGATATACAGCCAGCACCGAGGATCAATGGGACCATCTGACAACGATGAACTAACTAATTTCAGGATTTCACCTTTGAAATATTGTGCAAGGAAAAGGTGTACATGAATGTTTGGATTGTAAAATGTATAACAGTAGAAAACCGGACTTTCTCCTCAAGATATAGTAACTAGAGCAGGCATGCCAAAGTAACTTATGTAGCAACACAGATGTTTCTATAATGTGAGTTGACCAATATACTCATCCTGAACCAAAATCTCCTACTCTAGTTCAGCCCTGATCCACCAAGGACATTATTTCTTCGATTTTCCTTTGGACTTGGAGCTTACTTTTCCATAGATTAAGAGCCTCTCATGGGTTGGGTTAAGTTCCGCCTGACGTCTTCTTCTCTTTGCTTTCTTGGACAAGTTGGCTGTTTCACCATTTGACACAATCCCTGGTGCTTCCCCACCTTCACCAGCATCGGCAGCCATAGCCGACGTCCCAGCATCATCTCTGGGTCTCTTTCTCTTATCATACTTATGATTCCTGGAAGATCCAGCTTCCAGAAGCTCCTTTTTCTTCATCTTGAACTGGTACCTTTGACTGTTGGGCACCTTCCACTCTTTCTCCCTGTAAGGAGCAATCTTTTTCAAGGAAACATACTGGTTCAATTCTTTGTCATGCGTCACTAAAATCTCAGCTGTGCTCAACCCGTATCTATTAGGCTTGGTCTTTGCATACTTGAACCTCGTCTTTACATCTCCAATGGTGTCCTCATAATCTAACTTATAATATTCCTCCATCAATGCCTCTTTAGCTCTCTGGATGAGTGATGGTTTTCTTTTCCTCTTCCTCTTTCCTTCCTCAGAAGCTACAGCTTCTCCATCATCTCCATCAATCCCATCATCTCCTGCTCCATCCTCATCATCTGCACCGGTAACATCACTATCATCACCACCAATTTCAGCCTTCATTTTTAAGATCCGTTCCCTTGCAGCTAAGAACCCATCTCCCGACCCAGGGAAATCACAACCTTTAGGCAGCCCAAGCAATTCATCCTCTTTCTCAAAGTCTGGTTTTTCAATGTCTCCACCTTCATCTATATCACTGCCAAACTCGGGATCCATGTCTTCTGCCTCATAGTACTTCTCGTCAAACACTTTCTTCATCATCCTATCATATTCCTCTGGATCAAACTCGTCATCCAAATCGTCTTTACCTAAGAGGCAATTGTCGTCATCAGCAAATCCAGCAATCTGCTTAAACATCTTAAGCTTTTCCTTCATCTCCTCTTTCTTCAAATTCTTCAAGTGCTTCAGCTCCTCCTTCCGCTCCATCTCAGCAATCTTCATCCTTTCCTCCTTCCTCTGCCTCTGCCTAGCCCTTGCATTTTCCTTCTGCCTCACTGCCCCCTCCACCTTCCTCGAATATCCCATAACACGATCGTCCTCAAGTTCTTCATGTCGAAAGTTAGTCTCATAATCCTCTTGCTTCTCAACTTCTTCCTCATCCTTCAACAACTCGTCTAACTCATCCTCATCAGCATGCCTCTTCTTGTTCTTATCCTTATCAATCCACATTTTCTTTAGAAAGTAATCTCTAAGGAATATCTTATTCTCATCCAAACCCTCCTCCTCCCCAAAATACTCATTTAGCTTCTTCTGAAACTCTAAAGCATCACCATCTCCACTCTCCCCAGCGTCCTCTCTCTTCTTCACAGTGAGAAAATCCCCGTCTTTGCCATCACCCTCCAATGCGTCCGCCACTTCCAGGAAAGCCCTCTTCAGCTCCTCCTGCTCCTCATTATAGGTCTTCTTTCTGGTAGTCCATCCTCGTTCATCATCATCATCATCATCAAATTCAGGGCCTGCCTCAATCAACTGCCTGGCCGTAACATCCTTCAAGTACATCTTCTTATTTTTCAGCTTCAATTCACCGGTCTCCTCATCCCCACCGTCCTCACTTTCACTCTCATCGTCGGACTTGAAGAGCTTGACGTCCTTCTCTTTAAGACTGGGGTCCCTGTTCTTCACCTTGATCAGAGCATCAAAGAACTCCAAATCTTCCTTGTTGAGCCCAATCTCGTCGAGACCGTCGCTCTCCTCATCGGAGGAGGAACTATCTTCAGAATCCGAAGCAGACAAAGAGTCATCAATGACACCCTTCTTCTGGAGCTCCTGGAGTCGATGGAGATCCTCGCGCTTCTTGTTGTGCTCGTACCGGCGAGCATACTCTTTGTCGATCTCAATCTTCGAGATGTCGTCGGCGTCAGCATCGACGGCATCGAAAAGCTTCAACCGCATTGTTGCCTACGAACCGGCCCGCTCGTTAGAGTTCACGGGACGAGGAGAGCAGCCCTACGCGCTTACGAGCTCCAACGCACTCTAGGGTTTTCCAATGGCGGCCGCTCGTGATCTCCGTGGAGACGAAGCGGATCATGGGGTGGATTTGGATCCATGAATCAGACCGACCAACTGGGCTTACGTTGGCCCAGCTTTTGGACTACATCCCATTACGCTTGTTTGGATGTCTACTTTAGTATTTTTTTTTAACAGAAATATAATTATCTATTTAATAAATTATATCTTAATTTCGCCCCTTTTTTCATATATAGTTGTATAGAAATAAGATCAATTCTTCTCCTTCAGGAATGTTAGTAAGATGCGTGTGGAAGACAGTTTGGTAATCGTAATCTCTTTTTTTTTGCATAATATAATATTTTCGAACTAGTCAAAATGCACTTGAGATTAGTCTGCGGTCGAGTCGAGATCCTTGAAAAAATTCTCGTCAACCTTCCTACCATAGAATTCAATTATTGGATCACATATTTAAAATTTTAGTAAGGAAAATACTAATATGATTCCGATTGATGTGATCACAATCTCGAGAGTGTTGTCACACTATTGAATTCCATGTATGTATCGGATCTTTTTGGGCCTCAATTTGATAGGAATAAAAGATGCATAGTATCAATATTGTCTACCATACCAGACCCTAGTCGGAACACTGAAAATCTGGCAGTGTTCTTCTCATGTTTGGTGTTACAAAGAAAGAAAACATCTCAAGATTGTTTGTCTCTTCTCTCCTTCCCCAATTTGTTCGAGCGTTTAGACGGTCAAGTCATTATCAAATGCAATTTTAGTCTTGTTCCTCACTTGAAAGACGGTATGGTACGGTTTATGTCGCAAAAAGAAACTTGTTCGATCCGGAATCAGCAGTCTTTCTAGACTGTTACGACCTAAAAATTCGGCAGAGTTTCCCTTGTATTTTGAACTAACCAGAAATGCAAAACCTGCTGTAAAACAGCTCAACATGCAAAATTCAGCCACACCCATCCACAACCATTTCCCGAACCACAGTTATCAACCACAAAATATTCACCACAAAATATTCAGGCCGTGACATATGATCACCACTATACATGACTTCTATACATACTCTATCAAAATAAACTTATTCTGGTTGATCCCCGAATCTATTTGGGCGGCTCCACACGACTGAGTGTCTCCTCTATTTGTAGTAAACAAATTTGCAGAGAGTATGAGCTGTAACTCAGTGAATACAAAATTCCAGAGTGGAATAACATATGGCTCACATATATGTTGTCCTTACACGACTGCATCAACTTACACAATTATCTACCATGGACATGGGGTCGTTGGCACCTTGACCAACTTCACACGACCCACCTAATGCAATGCATGTAACAAGCATGTCAAACAATAACCATGGGATCGCATTACTTCTGTGACAGAGTTATGGCGGTACCGTTACTGCTCCTCTCCCCAAACAGTACCGTGACCCCGCACCTCAATCAATTCCTAGCATTCTACTTCTCGTGCCCCTTCCCTTCGCACGCGCGCGGGGGCCGCATATTAACCTCTGGCGGTAAGAGTGGACCCGTCGTCCTCAAGTCTCTCTCTTTTTCTTACCTCTCCTCTCTAGTCTTTGTTTTTCCCGACCGGGTCCAAGGGGAGTCAACTCACATATTCTGCTGGGGTCACAGAGCCAGCGTCACTCATGTCCCATGTTTATATCGCGCCGGGAACCCACGATTGATCAATAAGGCCCATTTCTATTCCGCCGGCTTAGCGGTCACCATGGTTATACACAAGTACAAACAATATGCATATCATGAATGAATGTATGCATGCCCACTACCGGTATCACACATATATCTAACGGCTACTCATTTCTAGACCATATCTACTATATACCAAACATGAACAGATCATTCCACAATGGAAGAACTCACAACCCCTTAGTCAACAAATTCACAAGGCAGGATCCTCTCGGTGTTGATCCTGGTTCTCTTTAACACCTATCATATCACCCATAATGGGGTCAATATACACAAATGCATCAGTAAATTATCCTCATCTATCATATTCAAGTAAAATGTATTCTAGTGAGTTAAGGAAAAACTTCTAAGGATTTGAGAGGGCGTAGAGCTGTTCCACCGACTGATCTAAAGAGAAGAGTCCCTCCTCGGCATCCCACACTACTGTTATTCCCTTCTCCCCTCACCAGCGTCTACTCCCAGCCACACAGAGGAACAGAAAACCCTTCAGCAGAAACGAAACAACCACACTAGCAGCACACACTACGCTTCTCAGCTGGCATCGACTTGAACTCTAATAGCTATAGAAACTCAAACTCCCAGCAATAGCACATAGATTTCAGCCATAGCGATTCCCGGACAACAACTCAGCAACAACCTAAGGAAGGTTCGAGTAACCGAGATTCTTACCTTGGACGTCCGTAGTTGACAGTAGGGCAGTAGAGTCTAGAAACCAAGTCTTGTCTGCAGAAGATTTCCTCCTCTAGGGCTTGATTTGCTCCCACAACAGGCAGATGAAGATGGAGACGGATTGGGAAATCAGAAACCCTAATCAACCCTAATTCGCTCTTCTCTCTCGCGGCAGGAGGGGGGG
>CXYZ01007891.1:1299416-1322592 GCA_900006705.1 Sonneratia caseolaris
GGGGGGGTGAATGAAAATGAAGACGACAAAGGGAGGAGGAGGAGAAGGAAAAGTGGACGGGCAGATGGGCCAGCTTAATGGGCGGGCTCTCCTCGGGCCCAAGCCCGTGGGCTCACATAGACTTCCATGGCTAACGAGGCTGGGTTCCGGATGAGAAAAAGCTCAGGCAGAAGTCAATCTCCATCTCGATATTATGAATAGCAGTGGAGGTTTCCTCATAGCTGTTCCAAAATAAGAGCAAACAAACTAGAAAAATGAATGGTAGATAATGTTAAGATATACGATCTCACATCGATTAAATGAAAAAAAAAACGTTGTGGGCTTATAAGAAGGTTGAATACCGCCACCTATTAGCTTGAGCTTTTAAGTGGAAACGGGTCTGATCCCTTATGGGTTTACAACGAATTTAACATGGTATTAGAGCCAGTGGGCTCGCACCTCGCCCGACCCGAGTCAATAACCCTAGCTCGTGGTTAGTTGATATAAGTCCGACTATAGAAGAAAATTGCCTGACTCGTGGCCAGTTGTCCCCCTCGTCTGAGACCAGAAGAAGAGTATCCAGCTTGTAGACAGTTGTTGAGGGCGGGTGTTGAGATATACGATCCCACATCGATTAAATGAAGAAAACGTTGTGGACTTATAAGAAGGTTGGGTACCGTCATTTATTAACTTGAGCTTTTAAGTGGAAACGGATCCGATTTCTTATGGGCTTACAACGAATTTAACAGATAACATATCTTATTCCCTTTCCATGGAGAGTGCTGAACAAGCTGGAGGTGATTGGATATTTTGACCTACTCTTATATTTGTCTCTTTCAAGTCTTTTCTTTCCCATTTTAATATCCAAAATGCTTCTTGTCCCCATCTCATTGTATTCCCCCATCGCTTCTCTTCTGGATGAGCACTGCTTTCCTAATGATTGGACAAAGCGTGTCCTCCAACTTATCTGTCTGTCTGTCTGTCTGTCTGTCTGATCAATGGTGAGGCAAGCGTGCCCACGCTAAAAAAGTTAAAAGCAGAAGAAAGTGCGGAAATGTAAAAGAGAAGATGGAACAATAATCCAATGTTCTATATATAACTCAAAGGTGCTTGGAAAAACATCCATCTAATCATGAAGGCTCTGGGGTTCACATGCCGCATAGCCTTTCTCCTGCTCTTGTGCCTCACAGCTATCAGAGCAGCCCCTGAAGGCTCTGTTATCACAAGCATACCGGGGTTCACAGGCAGGCTCCCTTCTGAGCATCACGCAGGGTGAGAAGGCAGATGACTGACGAGGCTGTAGGTGATCTCATTTATCGTGTGACTGATCGGTTTCTCATGTCGGGATTTGTAGGTATGTATCTATTGATGGGAAGCCAACGGGGAAGAAGAATCTCTTCTACTACTTTGTAGCATCCCAGAGAAGTCCCTCCAAGGATCCTGTTGTTCTGTGGCTTAATGGGGGGCCTGGATGCTCTAGTTTCGATGGATTTGTCTACGAGCATGGTACGGACTAAAATTCCGAATCCAGATGAAATAATCTACCTTTAATTCTGATGCATGACATAACCACGTCGTGCTGTCTACTTTTTAGGGCCATTTAACTTTCACGCAGGACGATCAAAGGGAAGCTTACCTAAGTTGCATCTCAATCCTTACAGCTGGTCCAAGGTTTGAATATCTACCATAATCACCAGTTGCCGTCTCAACACTCATCCGGAATTGTTTCATTGGTGTTCTTCCTAACATTTCTGTTTCTGAGTTCTGTTCAGGTTTCGAACATATTATATCTGGATTCACCTTGTGGAGTCGGTCTGTCTTACTCTGATAATCCAAAGAATTATGTTACGGGAGATTTCCAGACTGCGTCTGATACACATACCTTTTTGCTCATGGTACTTAACCTGCCCATGAATTAAACTGCAAAATGTTTGACGACTTGGAGTGCAATTTTGTCCAACTTTGGAGTGAGGAGGCAACTTATCTAACCAATGCTATGAACTTTTGATTTCACTTTTCTGGAACCAGTGGTTCAAGTTGTATCCGGAGTTCCAGTCCAATCCCTTCTACATTTCAGGAGAGTCTTATGCTGGAGTTTACGTGCCGACACTTGCTTCTGCAGTGGTGGAAGGTACCTCCGGTAAATCAATACAATAGCTATACTGTTTGGATGTGATTTGCGATTAATCTTTTTTAATTTTTGGAGCAGGTATAAGAAGTGGTCATCAGCCCCTCATCAATTTCAAGGTACTAAATAAATCTCACTACGCTTTTCTAAAAGGGTTGGACAGCATGGAATTCACTACAGTCTGAATGCGAATTCAGCCCATCTCAAATGAATCCACATGATGCAGGGATACCTAGTGGGAAACGGGGTAGCAGATGAGTTCTTTGACGGCAATGCTCTTGTCCCGTTCGCATTCGGTATGGGACTGATCTCAAACGACATCTTCGAGGTTCATTCCTGTTCGAGGAAAGATCTTGAGATTATGAGGAATTACTCAGCTTGAACAAATCTCTATCCACCTCTCCCGAACTTTGACTTGATGTTTCGATTTTGAGCGTGTATCTCACTCTGCAGGCTTGTCAGAAGGCATGTGAAGGAAAATACAATAATCTCAGAAGCAAGACCTGCTCCGACAGCATCGATAGAGTTTACCAGGTGTATTTCTGCATGAGAAAATATTTACCGACTAGGACAGTTTCTGCAATATCGATCCTTCAATCAAATAGTTATGTAGAAGAAAATCCGGATAAAATTGTTCATGCTTCACTGTTTAATGATTCACTTGTTGGGTTTTATTCAGGCCATTCCATCAACTGATGCCTCAAATCGAATAGCCTACTTGGTGATAGTGATCCTGAAAGGCCAAATTATTAATATGATAATTAAAATCTCCATTAATCGATCTGTTGGATCATTTGATCATTTTAATAAAACTGACAGGAGCTGCTCATGTTCAGAATCTCTCTCAGTGAAAATTAGTCATTTATACTAAATTTGGTGAAAGTTTTGGAAACTTTTGAACGTGTTGTTGCACCAGCTTTACCCATGCTATCTTCATTTGTAGGCTCTTTCAGGTCTTAATCCATACAATATTCTCGAGTCCTGCTACCAATATCCCAGTACAGGAGGAGGAAACCAACATGAGGGCATGAATTCGACCTTCATGGCTCGGAAGCATTTCACAAGAATATCTGGTCGCAGATGGTTCGTTCGTCCACAAGGCCGGGATGGCAGAGTTCCATTAACCTCTCAAGAAGCGGCCACATTTCATATTGCCTGCATGGTGAGTCGCTTCACATTCCCATTGATGTCTAATTAAAATCTACCCTTGTGTGTACTGTTATAGTGTCAGGATGGAGTGGCATATTTATTGGACTTGTTTTCTTGTTGATGTCGTGCAGAATGATGACTTGGCAACATCATGGCTAAATGATGAATCTGTCAGAAAAGCAATTCATGCAGCACCGGTAATTTATTGGACATTTTCATCGTTGTGAAGCCCATCTGCGAAGCTTCAAGCTAGTTATCTTACTGTTTTCTAATTTTATGTGTGAAAAAAAAAAAAGGCAAGTGTGGCAGGTGCATGGATGATATGTTCAGACAGGGTTGATTATTCGGGTGAAGTTGATACTTTGATACCTTACCACAAGAATCTAACTTCCCAGGGATACCGTGCTCTGATATACAGGTAAGCACATTCCATGACGTGCAAGAATTCTCTGTTACGAACTCAACGTCCTATGGAATCATAATTTTTTGAGTGCGATGGTGAGAAGTTGGCTGTTCTTGCTGTTGCAGCGGAGATCATGATCAGGTTGTGCCATTCACCGGAACTCAAGCATGGACTAGGTCCCTGGGATACAAGATCGTCGAGGAATGGAGGTCTTGGTTATCGAATGAACAAGTTGCTGGGTAATCTCTGATTGCTCCTCATGGGTTTTCTCTTCGATCGTCTCATTACTACCTGCTGCAGAGATGCTCTGAACGGATAGATAGATAAACATTTATCTGTTTTGGGTCCACCCCTCCTAGGATAAAATGATCCTGGACCTAATTAATGGGCTTCCTTTTCTGGCCACAGGTACTTGCAAGCGTATGACAAGAACCTCACATTCTTGACCGTCAAGGTTTGTCTTTTCCAGGAACTGACAGCACCTACGCTAACTTGCAAACAGTTATTTCTAGTGCTTTGTAGAAGGGGAAAAATGGAATTTTGTCTCATGTTTCTGTTACGTGTATATCGCCATTGATGACGTTCGCTGTTTTACTGTGCAGGGAGCAGGACACATGGTTCCTGAGTACAAACCAATGGAGTCGTTGGACTTCTACAGTCGTTGGCTCGACGGAAAGCCAATCTAGTCTAACAAGAGACGCAGAAACTGCAGCAGAGTTGTTGCTGTTAGAATGGAATCGATTCATTTAAATAAGAGAGAGTTAATTTTACTCTTATGCAGTTGCAGGAACTGATTCGAAAGTCTGAGATGAATATTCACTGTAAAAGGAGCAAGGTGCTCCTGCTCTTACACAGAAAAAGATTCTTGAAGAATAATATTATTACCCTTGCGGAAGAACCTCTTTGATTAAGTACGTGGAATCAGTCAGAGCCAGTATCATCCACTCTCCACTCTTATGATTGGAATAATATGGGGAGTTCTGGTCACTTTGCTTCTTTCATTTTGCTCTGTTGAGAAGATGCCCCGGACGAGACAGTGACTGAGAATCCGACCGCCCGGGATACCATACTCTTTATACAGGTGACATGACATTCCCGACGAGATTTACTAAGTTTCTTGCGTCGCATGTGGCTTGATATCAACGATGAATCCTGCCTTCCGGACAAGACGATCGAGAGCCCCGCACCTGCTGGCTTTCCTTGCAGATCGCAGCAGCTACTTCACTCAGTTCTTCGGATGTGCTAGTTTTCTTTTCTCCCGACATTCTCATAGTTTTACAAAGAGCATAGTCATTTCTCGATTGAAGATCTTGGTCTCCACTAAAATGAATGATCATCAATGCATAGGACCGTACCATATATCCGAACAGAAGCAAGGAATAGATCACGAGCCCACAATATTACCGAGAAGAAATTGTCCCCAGTAGAAACTAAATTAAGTTTTTCCCTGCTCTCTGATTGACAGCCAACCCCAAATCAGATATCGCAGATTCACCTTGCACAACACCCACCAAGTGAAAACAGGTTCAGCTTTGGAATCTTAGACATCCGCAAATCATAACAGCAGGTAGTAAGAAAGCAGAATCTCACATCAAAGTGCAAAATTTAAAAACGTCCAGCAAATTATTTATCGGAAGTGGTAAAGTCACCATCATCCTCGTCATATCACAAGCCAAGCCAGCACACATGGTCTCTGGAGAGTGAAATCATGAAAACAGAAATCCGATAACATAAACCAAGTCATACAGCAGTGAGGATGGGTTGTGGTGACATGGACTGCACCTAGTCTTCCTCCTCTGCTTCTTCCAGCCAGTTCACAAATGGCTCCAGGGCCTTCACAAAGATTTGTCTGCACAAACGCCATTTAAAGATTATAACAATTTGAGCATCCAAAGGATTCTGCAGTTGAATAAACCCTTTCAGCAAAGTCAGGGGAAGGTGAATGGAGTTCCTGACCTGCCCTTGGGGTTGGTCCCTTTACGAAACCAGTGAAGGATGGTATCCTCTGCAAGCACATCCTGGTCATAGAGAGACCTCGCTATCTCAGGAAACAGCTTCATCAGCTTAGTGTCCTCATAGCACTGAATCTGTATCTTGTACATCAGCTCCAGCTCAAGCCTCCCACTGGTACAGAAAGTATTCAGAAGCTCTGCCCATGTCTTTACCTGTTCAAATTACACAATCGTTTCTCTGAGTACCAAAACTCTTCTTAGTACAGGCATGCACTGGCGCAACCTTTAGACAGGTCATCTGGCATAAGTATATTCACTTCACGCATACCTGACGGAGTGCTGAATTAGCATTCTGCTGCTGATTCTTCCCTGACCACTGAACGGCTTCCATGATGACATCCCAAAGCATTCGCACAACCTCAATCTCAGGAAACTTGGCATCTCTCACCCGCTGCTTCACAGTCTCAATGACTTCAGATACATCTGCTTCCTCTGCTATCAGAGAAGTCAATGCAGATTTGGTTTCCTTCAGCTTCACCTCAAACATTTTCTTTTCATTGTATTCAACCACAGCTAGAAGCCCTTCCTTGCTGAAATTTGCAGCAACTAATTATGAATCAGTTGACAATACAAGTAGCATACTACAAGTATAATATTTAATTTTTCAACAAGCAAATCTCACGTGAAATGCTCCGAGAAACCTTCAGCAGAGCGTTTTGCGGAGGGGAAAAGGTCCAGAAGATTGTCCTCCACTTTCCCACGCTTCAGGATAGAAATCAGATCATCGAGGCTGTTATCAATCAGATATTCCTTGAAGAAATCCGTGATGAAGGAGAGTACTAGCCCTTTGGCCACAAGATTGTCCTTGAGCAGTGGCTGGAACACAGTCTCTGGAGGGAGCCCAGAAAGCTTCTGGGAGAATGCAAGTGCTGTGAAGATCGCCAGCTTCTTCCTCTCATTTTCCTCGAAAAGCTCCAATGATTGGAGGAACTTTCGCATAACATTTTCGAGATTCTTGATGAGAAATGGCCTCCTCCTAAGGATCTTCTGTATGTAGATTACAGATGGTAGAATAACTTCACGTTTTGGCTCACACTCTAATATAGAGTAAGGATGGCGCTCCCCCTCATCAGGTTTGGTAGTGCCAGGTTGTGTACGCCCTCCGGTGAAGATAACCTGCACCAAAACAAGAAAATAAATACCACTCTTTGGACCCAGTTACATTTGGACCCTGAAAATTAAACATGCTCCTATCCCAGCTCATTCATTACAGATGTGGCTTTCAAGAGAAATTTCAGGTCATCTTACAAAATAAGAAAAAGAAACCTATTCCATTGATAAAATCATTTCCTGGTGCTCTTAGCACATTTCATCACATATTAGTGCACAAACTGAATTCAAGAAAATGAATGAAGACATTGTAGTTTAATTTCCTTCTATACAAACTGTGCTCACTCAGCTAAAACAGCACTGAATTTTAAACATGCTCAAAATTCCTGCTTCCCACATGCATTTCGATTGAAAAAATTCACTCCTGCACCAAAGCCAGCATCATCTAAAAAAATAAAGAGATAACCTCTCCCACCAAATTGTACAATCAAAATATCATCAAAATTGCTAAAAACTTGCCTCAAAGAAAGTGTCACCGTATCTTGAGAAGTTGAGGTCTGAGGATTCAATGGACTTTGCAACAAGTTCCTGCAAAATGCATGCAAGGCATGCCAGGTTCGTGAGACTGACCAGAAGATTCAAATACTGAACTAAAATTGTCTGTGTGTCCATCTAAATTACCAGATCACCAGCATTATCCACATATATCTGGACCACTGCATCAGCAAATGCTGCAGGGTCCAGAGGAGCAGCAATATTCCGTTTGCGGGTCTTAATCCGCGTGCCACTGGCAGTGAGAAGTAAAACATTAAAAAGGAAGCCAGACAGCTTAGTGGAAGGAAAAAAAAAAGCACAAAAAAACAATGTAGGAAATAGCACAGAAAGGGATGTCAGATAGGATCCCTAACTCTAAAAGGGAGGAAGAACCTACCCGAGAGTGGGTTTCTCCTTCGAGCTGCACTTGTAAACCAAATTTAGAAATACAAGTTAGTAATTCAGGGGATCGAAAAGCTAAACATATAATCAAAGATATCAACATACTTAGAAACAAAAGACAAGACCAGAAACTATCCTAACTTCTATTCAAGTGATACATAGTACATAAAATTTAAACGTTACCAATCATGATCTGCAGTATGCTGTGAATTATCGATTATCACAAAACGTTTGATAACCATTTTCAGAACTTTCTGATATCACCGGACGTGTTAATATTTATTGGTCAGCAACAGAGAAAATGCATCTCACCAGCAAACGAATCAACGAGCCAATAAAAAGGAACAGAAACAGAATCAATTCGACCACAGAAAGTGAATAAAACGACTCCAAAACAAGACATTGAAGGTTATAAACGAGAAGAGTTACGGCGAACATCCAAAATGATACAGCAAGAACGAGCACACGCAAGGGAGATCCAAGATTCTACATGTAACGTAGAGCGGGATGGGATGGATGAGAATGAACATCAGCAGAAAAAAAAGGGGGAATTGAATTCACATGAAATTGGGATCTGTAAAGCCAAACGGAGATCCCCAATTAGTCCAACACGAGCTTTGAAAAAGATTCGACTTTAGCAATACGCGAACAGTAGATGTGCGGAAACAGCCATGGAGATCCCAACTACAGCCACGACAGACGCAATAGGAACGAAACAAAAGGGTCGCAACTCCCGATCTTTTCACCGCAGATAAGACAGCACAGCGAAAGCAGGAGATCACAAAGACTAGATCTTTCGGAGTTGAGCTCATCAGTGGGGGACCAGGAGGGCATCAAGATCATCTTCAGTGAGAGGGAACGAGAGATGAATAGAAGAAAGAACTACCTCATAAACCAAGATGCTTAGGGATCAGAGGAGGGTCGAGTCTCTACGGACTCTGTGCGCTTTCCGCTTTTGGGTTGTGGAGGAGAAACAAAGAGAGAGAGAGAGAGAGAGAGAGAGAGGGGAGAAGAACGCGTGAGAACACCGGTACAGGGACAGAAAAACACAGGCCATATATATAGCGGCGAGGGGATATGGTTTCATGGGCCGAATTATGAGGCCCATAATAAAATCGGGCCGCCAAAAATTTTCCATGGATCTCCGTAAGAGGCCCAATCAGGGCCCATCATATAATTTTTACCTTTATGTGCACAGACATTACTCGACTTAAATAATTAGGAAGCTCCTTAAAACTGGATAGAGTACGTTGCCCGGACACGTCTCTCCCCCGAATGTTCGAACCCATGTACAAATAAGACTATGCATCGATTATTTTTTGACAGACACCTTCCTTAAATATGATCTCATATTTCAAAATTATGGTTAATTAACTTTACCTTTTATTGAACCAATTTAGCTCATATGTAAATTAATTATGAGTTATCGAATATCTAATTATAAAGCGGTATGTTTTATAAAAAGCAGTGATGGTCCATATAATGGTAGATGAATCCAAATCACATGTTAGGCCAAACGCATACAGAGTCGACACCCCACTGCTACACATGTGAAGGCCAACTCCAGTTGATGCGGATCAGTTCACGTGCCCTTACGTAAAGGGCAAAATAATGGCTATTATAATAAATTGGAATTGCCAACTTACCTAACCCAGGATACTGATATTTCAAACGGCCCACCACGGATCAGAAAATGTTATATTTTATTATTCCTTTTCATATATAATAATGAAAATAAAGAAATTGAAATTAATCCGTTCTTGACTGGAAACAATTTCTGTAAAAAAAAGAACAATTTTAAATACATTGAAAGAAGAACGATTCTAATAAATTTACATTTTAAATACATATACATATACATATATACATATACATGTGGACATATCTTTTTTAAAAATAATTAAAAGAAATATTAATCCAATCTTATTCCAACATAAATTAGACCGTACTGGTTGAACTTTTGAACCAAGACCATGCACGTTACAAGAAAATCGAGCCCACTTTCTTGTTAGCTGAAAAATGCTCTATGGTGTAACCGATTTCAATTATATGAAAGAACTTATAAGTAGATTTGATATAAAATTTTAGGATAAAAATTGAATTTATAATTTATTAGTTATTAATATAAAAAATATAATAAATTAGCTCATATCAATTAGGGCATATGACACTGTCATATGTATCTTTAAGAAAAGTAAAATATTTGCTAATTACTTCTTTTGGTACGTGCAAGTACCCAAAATCAAAGCCAACCACTGGTGCATGGATTTCTTGCCAATTAAAAATAATTAATTTGGATTTCTTATTATTATTTTTAAATATTAACGCTTCATAATTAGTGTTTGTTGGTTGCCAGAAAGTTTTATCACCTAATAAGGTGGCTTTTAACTGCTTATTGAATTCAAAGGTGACTTTTAATGATGTTGGCCCACCCTCACCTTTTCAAACTTGGCAATGTCACTATCTTTTGACATTTAAAATAAATAAATTTGAAATAATCTTATTAATAGACCGATGAAACTAATCTTTTTTTAATTAAATACGGTTAAAGGGGATTTATTTTTAATAGACCAATCAAATTTAAGTTTAGTCCGACATTAAAATAGATTGAGAGGTCTGTGACCCGAATTAGAGTAAGTGACGTAGACAGGGGAGAATGCATTCATTTAAAAAAAGAATTTCCTCCAATTCAACAATGGCGGATTCCGCACTGCTCGAATGTCTGTGAACTCCGCCCTTCTTAAGCTCTCCTCCTCCTCACTTCCCTCTCTTTACTCCGCATCCGCATCTCTTCCTCTCCCTGGAGTTCCCCTGATACGCAGAGCCTCCCTTCCCCTCTCTCCGAAGAGGCCGGTTCCGTTTTTTGCTCGCACGATCACCAGATCCGCAGTCACCATGGGCGACGGTCCTGATGCCGGAATGGACGCTGTCCAGAGGCGCCTCATGTTCGAGGATGAGTATGTCTTGCTCTCCTCTTTCTACAATTTTTTTCGTTATGATGTTCTCTCTATTTTGGTGGTCCCTGGCGATGATTTGTGTTCCCCTGATCCGTCCGCTGCCATTTGAAAATTTTTGGACTTACTGAGCGTTGAATCTTTGATTGCCTGGCTTGGAGGATTGAAATGAGGCGGTTTGTTAGCTCAAATTCACGAAGCATTTCAGCTGATTCTCCGTGACATAATTGATAGATCCTGTCACAATAGAATTAGCATAAGAGAAGCAGCTCCAAATTTCTCATGGAAAAAAAAAACTGTAATGCATTGCTAGATCGAATTTCTTCTTGTCAAAAATTTTGAGAGGAGTAGAGATAATAACGAAACTGAGTCATCAGAAAACAAAATGCAACTGCTTATAGAGTCTGAATCTAATGCCAAAAGGTAGACAAAGCGACTAACATGTCAACTTCACTAACAAATCATTTTATTCCTGGGTTGTTAATCTGACTTCTTCAGTAGTTGTGGTTTGATATTACTGTTCTGTGTATATATATGCTATTTACAGTTCATTTTTAGCCAATATGTGCCTGTTGTTGATTTTCTCTGACCTTTTTCCGTATAAGTTTTCAGTACAATGTTTTTCTCTTGTAACTTTACCTTCATTCTGAATTGTTAAAGGTGCATTTTGGTCAATGAAGATGATCATGTCGTTGGTCATGAATCCAAATATAACTGTAAGAAATCTTATGCTTGGCCTTCTTCTATGCCTTTGGTTTCTTCTCAGTGGAGATATAACGAGGATTATTCTCTTCTATATCATTCTTAGAATACATGGATTTACTGGTAATTTGACGTGTCTAGTTCGTGGTCTGCACAATTATTTGGCTTGTTCGACGCAGATATTCTCATCCATGTGACAATTATGTACATAGATCTACACAAATATAATTCTTTTCTGACCTTTCAAAAAAATGTATAGTTCTTTTCTGCTCAAACTCTTTCCTCACCATCCAAGCCTTATCAATTGTTACTTTGGTAATTCTCATTTTGAATGTTATTTCATGATGCATTTCACAGGTCATTTGTGGGAAAAGATTGAGTCAAAGAATTGGCTTCACAGAGCATTCAGTGTTTTTCTGTTTAACTCGAAGTATGAATTGCTCCTTCAGGTATCTGATCGAATTCCAACAATAATTTTGCTCGATATGGGAATATAAATTTGTGAGCTTCTCAGGATACGTGACCGGTTAATTATTAATTATCTTCCACCTGCTGCATCAGAAAATTTTATTACGGGATTCATCATTATTTGCTTCAGTTAAATATGCAAGTAAGTTTTTGGCCTAAAGAGAAAGAATGCCGGTAAAGTGGAAGCTGTTCAAACAAAAAATTATCCTTTGCGAGGAGGGGTTGCATTTGTCCATATCTTCTAATGAAATAAAATAAGCTATCATTAACATATTTTCAACTTTCCAGAGGCATAGGGGATGCTCTATTATTACTTCAAGGTTCTCTAGAATACTGAATAGTTCGATCCTGGGAATAGACCTGAGTTTCCTTATTTAATAATTAAAGCTAGAAGTAGTAAGGATTCGCTTGCTTATGTACTAGTGATAATGTACACGGAAAGCACAGGAAGTGGAGGAAAAGTGGCACGAAGATAATTTAAAGGTAGAACCTGCACACAATTGAAATATGCTCAAGAATTTAAGACTTTGCAAAAAATAAAAAAAAGGTTGTATTTAGGATTATGCTGCAATATATTCTTTAAATAAACAATTAGAAAAAGAAGATTGATTAATTATGTGGTCATGGTATGCAATGGGGGTAAAGATTTCTGGAATGAAAAGCTGAGTATCACATCATGTTGCAGCATTCTAATTTCAGCCTAATATTTTAAGCCAGTTACTTGAGCCATCATCTTATGCCTGTGTGACCTCTACTCTCATGTGGGCAGCAACGTTCTGCTACTAAGGTAACGTTCCCTCTTGTCTGGACAAATACCTGCTGCAGCCACCCACTGTACCGGGAATCTGAGCTTATTGAAGAGAATTCTCTTGGTAATGGTTCCAATATTCCAAAATATTTGTCTTGCTTGTCCTTATTATTTTACAGTAACATCAGGGTTCTGTTCTATACTTTGCTGCAAGAAACTCATCATTTGATGTCAGGTGTGAGGAATGCTGCTCAAAGGAAGCTTTTGGATGAGTTGGGTATTCCAGCTGAAGATGTGCCTGTTGATCAATTCACACCACTGGGTCGTATGCTCTACAAGGCACCTTCTGATGGCAAATGGGGAGAGCATGAACGTAATGATTCTGACTCTGCACGACTATTTTATTCATCACCATGAAATGCACAGAATCTCATGATCCAAGTATCACAGTAACCAATATGACCTCTTGTTTATTTGAAAATACGCATAGATTACTCTTAACCTATTGTTCCTTTTCCTTCATGCACAGTCGACTACCTGCTCTTCATTGTTCGGGATGTTAGCGTTCACCCAAACGCTGACGAAGTTGCCGGCGTGAAATATGTGGATCGGGAGCAGCTGAAAGAGCTGTTGAGAAAAGCTGATGCAGGCGAGGAAGGTCTGAAGCTGTCACCCTGGTTCAGGCTTGTCGTCAACAACTTCTTGTTCAAATGGTGGGATCATGTCGAGAAAGGGACCCTTAAGGATGCAGCTGACATGAAAACCATTCACAGGCTGATCTAAGAGGGAGTTGATTATATCGAAGACCCTATAATCTGCTAGGTGCCGTGTCGATCCTAATAATCTTGGACACAAAAGTATGTCGAGAAAAAGCATGTTGTTTTCTTTATAGAATCACCATATTTTTCTGGTCTTCAATGTCCTGGCTGAGTTCCAACTTAGCTACTGTCTACCATTGGAATGGTGATTTCCATTGTTAGCTCTTAGGAGTTCTGTTCTGTTGTGGTTGTGCTTGGCCTATAAGTTCACAATCCCTCATTAACTCTACCATGAATTTTAGTTGAACTCAGGAGCCATTTGTTTTTATTTTGAGTTAAAACTATACTACACATCATGACTATGTGCTTGGCTGAAAGCTCATATTGATGTAGAACTGTTACAGTGCATTTGGCGAAGTTTTCACATTTAAAACACGGTAAAATTATTAGGTTAAAACCAACTTTACAACCATTTTATTTACACTACTTCACAGTCGAATTTGTAAATTTTTTTTTGACACAATAATTTCAAATAAACAAATTAAACGTAGTTCAAATTTTTCAATAACCAAAATATTCTTGGTAATCTAAGGGTAATCGAATAAATAAAGTAGCCATGTTATTCCAGTACTCTTTTAACTTTTGATCTTAAATGGATATCCCTTTCCATTGACGTACTAACACAATTGAACCGCCTTTCCTTCCCCGCGACAAGTTGTATACAGGCATGGTACGATTATTTTGCCATATGTCAATGATGCTTATTTGAAGATTATAGAACACATGCATTTAGGTTAGAGGAGGGGGACGCACGGGCGCGGGAATACCATCCCGGACGCTCGAGGGGACTCGGACAGCCTATTCTTCTACTCTCTCCTCCAATTTCTCAGCCCGACGCCAGGAGTCACAGGCCGGGTAGAACCACGGCCATGCACGCGCTTATAGATCAAATCAGCGTGGTGGAGTCCTCGCCTCATGAGCCAGTCTCAGTCAGAGGGCTGCGGCATGAGCTGATAGAAACAGTCTTCGTTCCCTAGGGGAGGAAGCAGCGGCTTCTCAAGTCTCATCCTCCACCACCGCCACCACCACTGGTGACGGCTTCCATCCTTCCGCTTCATCCTGCGTAAGACATAGGGAATGAGAGGCACACAGCATCACCGCCACTAGCAACCCTTCCTTGGCACCGTGGCTCAACGTGCGTCGGAAACCCACTACGGCAAATGAAAACGTTTAAGTGTTTTCCTCGCTACCATTTATCTATCCACTTTTCGTACGGCCAGACTGGACTCTCTTTGTCAGAGGAGGAGGCAAATGGAGAGTTTTCAGGGAGACATGTGAGCATAGCGCACTGTATCATCGTCGCATTGAACCATGAATATTTTTGGCAATAGATGTCATAAATTTCTCAAGCCCAGGAGTCAGATTAGCTCCTTTACCATGTACAGCTTTCCTAAATCCGAGGGAAACATGTCAGCTCATTTGACTCTCTAAAAGTGCTTTCATCTGGCAACCAACTTTTTCTTTCAGTTCAACTTCCACTCCTCCCTCTCATCTTCTCTGTCTAAATGTTCTAAGTTAATCGAGGTCGGGAGCACCTTCCCCGGCATCCACTATCCGAAGCCCACCAGACAAAGAACAAACTAAGCTTTACCTTCGAGCTAGTGCTGCCCCTCGCTTCTCTTTTTCCTGGCCGAGTCACCAACATCCCATCCGCCGAGATCTCTTTCATCCCTCTCTTCCTCACAAGCTCTCTATGATTTCAGCATTTTTACCACAGTTTCAACCCCGTACCTGGTGCGGATTGGTTCACTATTTTCTGCGTAGCACTTCTGCAAGATACCATCACCGACATCCTCAATGAACTGTACAGTGGGCAACCAACCCCAGAAGAGCACATCAAAATGAACTCATCCGCTCCATCCCAGTAGACATCACCTTTTCTCAATCTAACAAACCAACGGATGAATTGACAGCCACTTTCAACAATCAGAAAGCGACAAGATTTCTGCAGCTGAACATCATCCAAATTCCCACCAAACTATTCCGATACTGCAGCACCCCCAAGAGCGATGCTCAGCACCGTAACAGTGAGCTCCCTTCTCCTTTAAAGCTAAGACAAAAAGTGACACAACCTCCAGGTCAGGCCCTTCCCACATTGAATCACATCGGCAGATGACAAACAGTACATCAAAGTCCCCGAGAAAGAACCAGAACTCCACATGAAATAGACATGCGGGCATAGAAAAATTAACCCAAGAAAAGAACAAGAAGCACACCGTCGTATCCTGAGGAGAGCCACCTCAACCGATACAGGAATGTAATGGTTCATGCGATAAAGATAACAAGATTGAGTCTTGTATCGAGAAGCACGCAAATCTCTAAGGCATAATATCCATTAAGACGGATAGTACACACTTCACGCACCAAGAAGAGGATCTATAACAGATCGACAGTCACCAGTTTCGTCGCACACCTTCCCGTCATTAACTTTGGACGGTTTCAGCATTTAATCTGATTACCAAAAAAACCGCGGGAAAATAAACGCACAAAAGAGAGAGGATTATAACAGAGCCAGCAGTTGCGGGAGCTCCAGAAGATTCACTTCTTGAAGCTACCCCTAACGCCAGGGCGAGGCTTAGAAGGTTCGGGTGTGTGATTGGCGTGGAGATTGTTGAGCTTCGACTCATCGAAGGGGATTTTCGGGTGGCGGGCGTCATGGTGAATCTGCATCGACTTTAAATCGGGGGCCGTCGTCTTGCAGAGGGGGCACTCGTACTTCGCGTGGCCGCCCTTCTCGACTCCGGAGCGCTCGGCTTGCCCGGCCTTGCCGCCGCCGCGGTTGGTGGTGGCCGCGTCGACCTTGGCGGCGATCTCCTTGGCGGTGTGCTTCTTGGGCTTCGCCTTCCCGGTCATGGCTGGTTCACTGCGCCGAAGCGACGACGTAGGAAGGGGCTTGAGATTCTTTTATTGAAGGCTTCTCCTCTGGCGAGGAGAAGGGAGAGAGAGAGAGAGAGAGAGAGAGAGAGAGATTTCTCTCTAATACGTCAAAACCCTAGCTGGGGAAGGGGAGACGGATTAGGAACAGAGAGTGCGAGGTGGTCTGGTGGATATCAATGATTGGGAATTAATTTAAACTGGTTTTTGTTATAATCCTACTGGCTTTAATCGAAACCAATTCTGATTCGATATGAGGGTACCTAATTACTAATCTAATCCCACCCGTTGTCTACCGTTTGTTCCCAATTTTTATTTATTGGCTTCTCGTTGGGACCATCCCTATGATCCATTTCACGTCACGGAATTCGGATTTTACCTTATGATCAATGGGCACTCGCGGCAATGCGGTGACCACCATCTTATGTATCTATAAGATCTTCGATTTCAATTCCGTGTTAACCTGTCACTTCACGCAAGTATTCAAAGAATCACGAACCTCGTCTTAGAATGGAGCACGGTATCGAATAGAACAGCGCTTTCACTCTCACAAATGTTGTCAGGTTGGGTGTCGTTTGCACCATGGGGACCGGATCGGTGTAGAGATGGATGGCTCGAAGACCACAGGGATAATACTGCAGAAACATGGGTTGTCTCTCGTTGAAGTGGCACGCACTAACAGCTCAGATAAGTGAACAAGGCAACTTTCCCAGGGCAACCACAAGCTGATGATGCCAGTGCGTGCCTGACCCTGATCAAAGGAAACGGACGTAATGTACATCCTGTAAAAGCAAATGAATCTGCGAGGAAGATCAACAGACCAATGAAACCTGCCTCTAGTGCGAAAAATATTGCCCGAGAAATCCATCCAAACGTAGGGAGTACCATGAGTGCCACACTTCGAAAGAGGGGAAGTGAGCTACTACGCACATCAGCTTAAAAAACCGCAGCTGCTCCGTCCGTGCATGCGATGTCAGCTACTGACTTTGAATCGAAGGGATGAATCGGGTGATCCATATTTAGGGTGTTCGATAGAGCCGCCAGCGCAACTAATTTGAAGTTATTCGTGGTGGCTTCTGCAAGGTATCCTCCTCTTTGTACGGTAGGCGCCTCTTCTTCGAGCCATAGCCATGGTACCGGTAGATGATGCTATACAAACTACATCTCAAGCTCACCACCTCAAATGACTCCATAAACCTCAAGTCAGTGACCCTTGACTTAACCCCGGCGAAGAAATGGTACTCCTCAAACACAGAAGACAGGCACCAGTTCTGCAACTTCCGGAAGCACCCGACAAGACAGCCTGTTCGATGCTGCAGCAGAGGGGGGAGACAGAAGCAGCCGTAAGTAACAAGAAGGTGTTGCAGAAGCGTCGGTCATTTCTTTTGAAACGAATCTGAAGTGCTTTTCAACTAAACATGAATCAAAGCATGCGTCACCAGTGATTTCATGATAACAAAAGCCTCCCTTTAAGGTATGACCAGAGAAAGACGGGTGGAATTAAAACCCAGGGTTATGGCCCCTCTTACCTTCCCGCGTTTGCAGTGGATGAGAACTGGATGGTTCCTCACATCTGAAAAGACATCAAGAATCAGAAAATGTTCCTACATGGCATGCTACAGATAATTAAGTGAAATCAAACTTAAACAAAAACAAGTTTATGGGATGTTAAATTGCAATACCAATCAAGACATTGAGAGCCTCTGTGATAGTATGCCTAGGAATAGATACAGAAGGCTCCTGCAGATACGGACCGATGCAGCAAGGTATCAATGCATGAACAACAACAACAACAGCCGACAAGACATACATCGCCATGATTAATCAAATGAAGTCACTTGTCCAGCATCACAGTAGCAAGAATTCCACTCAAATATGATCACATAATTCGCATTACTGGTGGGATATGACCAATCCCATGAAAACGTAAGAACATGCGCCAAAGAAATGGCACAGGAGGTTGCAGACAAAGAAACAACCTCCACCGCCATATTCATTACAATAGTCAGTGGGGGAGGAAGAGCTGAGATCATACCGTCTTCCCTTCAATTCCAAATTGGAACAGCTGAATATTCCGTAATCGAAGGTACTCCATATTTTCTTCCGGGTAAGGCTCAGGGCACAGGTATCTGCTCGAGAGAACACGGTACCGATGTAGATCAAGCTTGAAATCCCAGAAAAATGAACACTTCACAATTCCAAATCACATAAACAGACCGCATCAACGGCCAGATGTAAAATTATAGCCCAGTAGCTATGAAAGCCACCCGCGTGTCCCCTCAATTCCCTGCCCTTCTCTGTTCATAAAGGTCCATTATTTATAAATTATGGTTCACCACAAATACATGAAAATTTACGCCTCATTAAACAATTCAAACACAGAGCAAAGTGAAATCAACGCAAACCTCCTCGAACTAATTTCACAGAAAAAGATGTAATGGTCGGAAAGAGATTAACCATGCACTACTCTACGAAGAGGCACAGGAAAGAACCGACTGTGAATGCCAACATAATTTAAAAAAAAAATGATCTTGGGGGTGCTTACACGATTGATCGAAGATTCAGTGTGTCAATGAAGGCGAAATTGGAAGGTTGAGGGAAGCCGGAGCGGTATATGCCTTCTTCAACCATGGAGAAGTTGATGGGCGGAGCAAGAGAACCGTCCCCCCAGTGTTCTTCGACAACCATAACCATCCTCTTCCCACAGAAACAAACCTAGAGAATAGAACTACACAACAAAAAACAAAAGCTACCTTTTTCCCCCAGAATCAAGAACTGATTCGCAGGGGTGGCGTTACTGGACGCTTGTGTAGGAAAGAAGGATACGGGGAAATAGGCGTGAACTCGGAGAAACTCCCATGTCGATGGCGGGCTAAGAGGAAGGGGATGAGAGAGGGGAAATGGGACTCCGGGGATGAAAGGATTCTGTTCCGGGGATTGCCGAGATTCAATGAAGACTGCTGCAGAAGTGGAAGACGGCGATTCTGGCGGGCTCTCTTAATATTGGCGGGGAGGCGGAAGATTCTGTTCATGAGATCAATTACTGAACTCTCGTGTGCTCCCGGTCTCCTCTGCACCTGCTTGCCTGTTATGTCGGTTCTACCGACGGAGCATGTACACCCGGCGAATGACAGAGGTCCAACCTGGGCAACTGCAATTTCTTTTACGGGATATAGATATTCAGTTTTTTTTTAGATACTATTTTTTTAAAAAAATTCAACGAATAAATCCACATCTTGCCAATCTCATCTCATCTCATAGTGTATCACAGTCCTATTTATTGCATTCATTCACTCCACAATGTCAGGTCGATGATGGAGCGATGCCTCCACAATCATACGTCCCCTTACGAGAATCACGTGTCATATGGTGGGCCCGCATGAAGAAAAAGGAGAGGAGATTCCCTCACTCACCAGGCGGGTGGGGAAAAAAAAAACCCCCTCGAAAAGTCAAGGGGAGGAATGCTGTTCACACGGTCGGTCAAAGATGTCCAGTTACTGTGTCCTTGGTCAAATGAGTCGAGGGACAAGAAGGTCAAGATTCCCCCGTCATCCTGTCCAACGTAAGATTTCAGTCGCTAAATTGACGAACGGAGTTGCGGATCTGGTCTCTAAGTTAGAAAAAAAAAAGTATTTAATATTCAATTTCTTCTCTTATTTAGGGATTAAAAAAACCCTCCTTAAAACAAATGCAGGGGAAAAATCCATACAGGGTCCAAAAAGTCATGATTCCCCGTCTTATCCAAACTCTCGTTAAAAATAATTATTATATAGAAGTTAATTAATATTAAATATAATTTATTTATCTGAAACGATAAGTTATTTTAATATAATTTTTATTTATAAAATTTAAAATTTAACATCTATTTAAGAAAAAAATACTATGAATGATTTAATTTACTTGTATTTATATCTTATCCGAAGTATAAAAATCGGATCAGATTTTTAGGAGGAAAAAAAGGATGAATACTCTATTTTTTTCAACAATCTTTTGCATTATTATATAATCTTGTCGCTGACAATTACGGGCCCATCCTACGGCAAAGATAGCATAAAAAGGATCTTACTGTCAAAAATGGTGAGCTGGCGATATGAGTCGGTAACGTAACGTTTTAGTCTTAAGAGGACAAAAGTTTCCGCTTGGAAACCAAGTTCTTTGATGTTCGGGCAAAGAGATTTGTATTGTTTTTCAAAACAAGGAATTTATGTGTAAATGAGTTTTTTTTTCCACATTAAATTAGAGGAAATTATGTGGATAAATTTAAATGTATAAAAAGTACATTAAAATCTTGAAATTATTGAGCATAAAAATGAAAATTTACTTCTATAACTAATTGTTACATGAGTGGTAATTTCATAAATATGTTATATGGACAGGCGATGTAGCGGGTAATATAATTATTTTAATATAAAAATATTGTGAGGTAATCATTTGTTTGAATTATCATGTCCATATCAATATAATGTAGTGATAAATTATATCAAAAACTTAAATAAGTTAAAAGAAGTAAATTTTTAGAATTGAAAAACTTACTTATTAAGTGTTAAATTCGTTATGAATTATTATGTTCACTTAAAAACTTAACTCAATAAATGATAATATATAATTTTTTTATAAATTCATAACTTTTATTTTTATAAGTTCTTCCATGGGCCGGAGTCCAGTAGCTTTAGGACTGGGAGAAGCAAGCTGCCGAAAGAGATCAATGTTGGACAGCAGGAGCGGATCGATGAAGAGGTTGTCCCACCTGCAGCCCTTCATCCGGTGATCGGAGTTGGCCACATGCCAGTTCCATCCTATGCGCGTGACCTGTTTCACATCCGTTGGCAGTCGTACCTCTATGTTCGTCATCTCTTCTTCCATGTCTTCGTTGTGTACTGGTACTCATTCACCAGAAGAAGAAAAAAACGATAACTATATGTGCTGGGAGAGAACATGATCTGAAGTATTCTAATGTTTGCGTATATTTGGAGAAGACTTGCGGAATGAGTGGGGAAATTTCTTGAAACCTTCGAACATCCTATAAATTAATGGATTCCGGCCGAGATTTTGGATTTCGGATGGGCAAGCAAACTCAAAGAGCTCTTCATCCCTCCAGATGAAGTATCATCATCGGATCCCTCCTGTTCAGTTTCTCCATTTCCTTCACAGCCATCGCAGCACTAGAAAGTTAGAAACATCAGGAAAACGATGCACTGTATGGAGAGAGAGAGAGAGAGAGAGAGAGAGAGGTGATCCGTAAGATAGAGGAGGAAAGAGACTTATTGATGGAGGAGAACGAGGAAGAGGGGCCTTTGAACTGAGGGGAGGTGGTGAAGCTACACCGATGCCCAGTCTGTCTCTCATATCCTGTGTCCGCAGAAGAGTAAATAGGTTTCTAGATGGGATTATTTGGCAGGGTCGCCTCCAATATCAAGTTACAATGACTTTCCACGGACTGAAAGTGTCCAGACTCCAGACAATAAAACACGAGTCGGCTTCACTGCCGATCCAGTCAGTGTTCCTTAAGGATCTCCCTACCTGTGGTTGATCTGTATATCTATGGTATCAGAGGTCTACATTGCAGTGCTTAGCCTACTTATAACGATCCTTGTGATTCTCTCCCACTCAAATTACAAACTGACGGGAGTCGTTTACCTTTTCTGTTGGACATCAACTCCCACCGTTCAAGTCTGTTGTGAAATGGGCTCCAGTCTCTTTCCTTGGACTATGCTTCTTGTAGACTCTGTGTTGATGGATGGATGGATGGATGAGTTTCAGGCCACTGATTCTTGCGCTCTGTATATCGTAAAACATCCCGAGCCTTCTAGGAAATAGCATATTGTGTTTGAGACAGACCAGAATTGTCTGGGTACCCTTAAATCCGGAGAGATCGGTGCAGATAGGATATATGTGATATTAACTGCATGCAGGTGTAGCCAACCTTGTGATAGAGAGGGTGGAGGTTGGTTGGTTGGCTGGCTGCAATTAAGCCTCCACTTATGTCTAATTACAACTTTCGGCTGTACCGTACTGTACTGTGTTGCTGATGTATTCCTTCGTTGCCACATAACTGGCTTCCCTTTAAATGCCATTGCATCGGCTTCAGTTGGTTACTTTCTTCAGCAAAGATGAAAATTCCCAGTTTTTCCCACTTGGATGACTCAAACTCCAGCTCGTGGCTCTGTTAGAAGTAAAGTGTGAAGTTATGTGAGGCTCGTAATAGCGCTATACTGAATTTGGTTATGTTCTAAATAAGCATATGCTCGATAAATCTATCTGAAAACAAATCACATATTTACGATAAATGAGTAGTAGCCTCTAATGAAAACCAAAATCTTCTTATCACGAAACAAGCCTCGTCAGAGAACAGCCAAAGATACCGACTATCACTACTACTTCGGAACGATAATAACGGTTTTGCGCATCCTTCTTTAAACAAGCCGGTATCATTGTCTATAGAAGGGATCCACCCGAGGCCATCTCTGTTAGACGTATCTTCCCTCCCTTATTTGAATAAGATCATCATGTCATCATTCGTGTCGTCGGGATTTTGAGGCTCCGCATGATTCAAGGGACTAGATTAGAGCCATTATTTTCGACTGATTTTATTTATTTGTTTATTTATTTATTATCCATCACTGGCAAGGAACCAGAGTGAAGATGGTTCTGCTCTTTGACCACAAGAAGAAGAGGACGAGATGCAGGCCCAAGCTTAATATGAACGGAGCTGCAATTTCTAGTCCAGAGGAGAAATTCAAGCCCAGATGGCAGATACTCCGAGTCTGGGGTTCGCGAGCGGAAAAGGGGTGATACTAGTAGAGCTGGTAATTTGAGTTGTATAGTGTACCATATGGATACGAATTATATATATAATTATTTTTTATAAATAAATTTAAATAATTTATATTTTAAAATAAAAATTTTAATTATATCATTGAGTGATAAATTTAAATTTTATATTAATTTAAATAGA
>CXYZ01007891.1:1323322-1391715 GCA_900006705.1 Sonneratia caseolaris
TAAAAATTATTAATATAATCATTATATTAAATAAAAGTTTAATCTATAATATAATATAATAAAATAAGTACATTATAATATATTTTTACTTTTTTAATTTTAAGTCGGCTGGTTTTTCTATCGGTTCAATTGGATTCACCGTTCCAACAAAAAAATGAACCGATTCAACTGGAATTGACCTCATTAAAAGTGTAATCGAGTCTTTTATGAGAATCAGACCAAATGAATGACTAGTTTCCTGTTGAATCTATCAAACTGACTGTTCGGTCTGATTTTTAAAATTATGATTTTTACTTGATATTAAAAAAAGCCTAACTAGCATGCTAAATTTATTTTTAAAAATTCAATAATTATAACTCAAAAGGGACATTCCTGAGAGAAAGAGAAGGATAGGTCTAACTTGACCTATCTTTATCCCTATGCTGTTAACGAAATCAAAGGCTAAAATGGTAAAGCAATGGTGCTGATTCTTCTTCTCAAACAGAATAATAATAACGGTGGGAAAGGAGGAGAGATGGGAATAATATAAAGAAGCTTTTTTTTTTTACTTTCCTTTCCCTGTTTTGCCTTTTTCAGTTGGACGAGTTTTACTAATGGCCCCTTTTTTGTTCTTAAACTGGAGAGAAGAAAGGGAGAGGGAATGAGAATGTCTGAAGCTCTCATTCTCTGAAATTACCTTCAAATAGCAGCTATCGTTAATCTCCTTTCTCTGTGAGTCTCCTTCTCTCTTCCTCCCCACCTCTTTCTCCCTCTCTCTGTCTATCTCCTTTCTTGAATTTGTTCGACTTCAACGTTGAGAACCGATTCTCAGTTCTGTGCAAGACATAGATGTTTCATCCACACCCATGTATCTGTTCGCATCAAGGTAGCTGCTTCTGTGGTTTTCTTTAGGCTTCTCTTGTTCAAGATCTTTCTTTTGAGCATGGAGGAAAAATGCATTTCTGACTCTGGTCCCTCTAAGCATCCGGAGCCACATTTGCTGCTATCCCTGTTGTTTGTGCTGCTACTGAGCTTAAACCCTTGTGGGTCGGTCGTTCTTGCCCCAGTTGATAAGGCCTCTCTTTTGGCGTTCAGGTCATGGGTGCAAGACCCAAGCCGTAGCTTGCTGTCTTGGTCTGACTCTGATTGTACCAACTGGACCGGAGTCACCTGTTCTACTCCCAGTGGAAGAGTACTCTCTTTGAACCTGACTGGGATGGACTTGTCTGGAAGGATCCACCCCAATTTATGCACTCTCTCTCTTCTAAAGTCTCTAGCTCTGTCACGGAACAACTTTGTTGGTCCAATCCCTCCATGTTTTGGGTCAGTGCATAGTCTCGAGGTCCTGGATTTTAGTTATAACCAGCTAACTGGTACTTTGCCCGAGACATTTATTGGCCTAGGAAAGTTGAAGCAGCTTGCTTTGAACGGGAATCAAGATTTAGGTGGTACTGTGCCACCCTGGATTGGCAATTTTTCGGCAGAGTTGGAGAGGCTTGATCTCAGCTTCAATTCATTCCAGGGTGAAATCCCTGACAGTTTGTTGCACTCAAAGTCTCTGAGATACTTGAACTTTGAGAAGAACAACTTAGGGGGTGACCTACGAGATTTTTATCAGCAGTTGGAGATGCTCAACCTAGGGTCCAACTTGTTTTCTGGCACTTTGCCCTGTTTCTCTGCATCCTCAAAATCACTGAAGGTTCTGAATTTAGGAAATAATTCTATTGTTGGAGGGATTCCTACATGTATTGCTTCTCTTGAAGCCTTGACACATCTGAACCTGTCCTTTAATCACTTGAGCTATAAAATTTCTCCTGGGCTTGTTTTCTCGGAGAAGCTTCTTGTGTTGGACTTGAGCAACAATGATTTGGAGGGTAGTCTCCCAGGTAAAATTGCCAAGGCCACTGAGAAAGGGCTCATTCTTCTAGACTTATCTCACAATCAGTTCAATGGTGAAATATCTTCGAAGATTACTGAACTGAAAAGCTTGCAGGCTTTGTTTCTTTCACACAATCTTCTTACTGGGGAAATCCCGTCAAGGATTGGAAACCTGACTTACCTCCAAGTTATCGACCTTTCCCACAATGCATTGTCAGGTCCAGTTCCTCTGAATATTGTCGGCTGTTTTCAATTACTTGCACTGGTTCTGAATAATAACAATCTTTCGGGCGAAATTCAACCAGAGCTTGATGCACTCAATAGTCTGAAAATCCTGGATCTTAGCAACAACAGGATCTCTGGTGAAATCCCACAGACTTTGGCTGGGTGGAAGTCACTAGAAGTTGTGGATTTGAGCTCCAACAATCTCTCTGGAGCTCTAAATGATGCTATAACCAAATGGTCGAATCTCAGGTATCTCTCCTTGGCTTGGAATAAGTTCAGTGGGAATCTACCAAGTTGGCTGTTCACGTTTGAAGCAATTGAGATGATGGATTTCTCAGGGAACAATTTCTCTGGCTTTATACCGCAAGGCAACTTCAATGTTAGCCTATATTTTAACTTCAGGGATGTCAGTAGACGCCAAGCCAATGCCGTATCTATTGGATCAGGAGATGCAGGAATCAAAGTTCACATGCTTGTTGCTGATATCAATGAAGTAAATCTGAGCTATGATCTGTATTCAGCAGTTGGGATCGATTTGTCTGACAATCTGCTTCATGGGGCGATCCCACCTGGTTTGTTTGGACTACAAGGTCTGGAGTACTTGAATTTGTCGTACAATTTCCTGAATGGCACTGTTCCTGGTTTAGAGAAAATGACCAGTTTGAAGGTGTTGGATGTATCGCATAATTCCTTGTCAGGTCCCATTCCAGGAAATGTTTCCAGTCTTCAGAATCTGACTCTCTTGAACTTTTCATACAACTGTTTCTCTGGGTTTATTTCGAAGAAGCAGGGTTACTGGAGGTTCCCAGGGGCATTTGCTGGAAACCCGAACTTGTGTGTGGAGTCTTCAAATGGTGGGTGCAGCAAGGAAGACCTTCCAGTTGAGCCTGGCAAGAATTTCCACGAGGAAATGTTGGATGGTCCAATCTCACTCTGGGTGTTCTGCTTAAGCGCTTTTGTTAGCTTTTATTTTGGCGTCGTTTCACTCTTCTGCTCAACTAGAGCCAGAAGATACATTCTTGAGTCAAAATTCTGATTCAGTGCATAAGAGCACAAAACCATGTAAATTCCCCCTTCTTCCTGGAAGCACCTGGCAGCCAAGGCTGATTAAGCTCCCAAACTGGGTTAGTCTCTGCCTATGGGGACACCCCTGAATTAATTTTCCCTATGTCTTAGCAGCATACATTTCAATCTTGTAATTGTCGATCTTTTTGCTTTTGGTTTCTTCTTGTGGTAACATAAAAGAGAAGTGGTATGAAACCTGGCTGTGGCATTGACTTCCAAGGCTTTCTTTTGTTTTCAACATGCTGGACTTTCTATAACGGGTGCACCCTTCACATTCCTTTAATTTGCATCTTTCATTGTGGATGATCCCAAGAAGCCATGTGAGAATGCAACAGTGAGGTAAAAGAAGGGGGGAACGGCCAACTTCAGAATCCAAAATTCGTCAATATTTTCATCATTTCGCCCACTTACTAGCTCAGGTACGAAGAATCTACTCGGGGCTCTCTCTATAACCTAAGAGATCAATGTGATTTCTAACTTGGTGCAAAAAAAAAAAAAAGGTCAGGGACGCGGCTGTCTCAGCTCAGGTCCAGCTTCTGCTACTTTGCTTGTTAGCTTGGAGAACTCTTCAAAAAGTTTGAAGGCAGCGGACTCAATCTGAAGTTTGCTATTGGCTGAATCTCCTCTACCCTGATCCCCTTTTCCCTCTTCATTCAGTTTACTCCCTTCTTTAAATGAAGCCTTGTCTGATAAAAATCAATAGAACAGGCAACTCAAGGGATTAGATACTGGAAAATAAACCCAAACTGAAATGCGTGGGAAAGATTCTAAGCAGACTTTTCCCTTCTTCTCTTAATAGAATCTTCTATTGTATAGTTCAAGCATTCATTCTATCACACAGCAAAACAATCTGTTCGATTCCCATGTAATTTAAAGTTGATTTGCTGTGGTGGCCAGGCTGAGGAATCCAACCTGAGACATGACTCGGATCGTTTTCCACATCATGATTCAAACGCACAGAACGTATATTGTCTGGGGGTGACTGGGGTGCCTCTTTCACAAACAGTTGGGTCATTCATGCTGACTCGAGTTGATTAGTAGAGAAGAAATCGGACCTTAGACCTGGTCATTCCTGTGTGTACAGATCTTTGTGCTTCCATTATACGATCAACTTCGATGATAAGATTCTCCCTGGCCCCATCAATAAATTTTGTTTGCAGATCACATAATCTCATCATCTTGCTCCTTCGAACAATCTGTTTTAAGTTAAAAGAGTTTTGTTTAATGTCTTTTCAGGCTAGCAGAACATGGCTGCTGCTTTTTGAATATCATTTGTCCTCTTCCCCCCCACTACTTGGGTATCGTGAAATAGAACAACTCTTTTTTTCACAACCTTATCAGATGCACAACGTAAGGGTGTAAGAAAAAGTCAAAAAAAAAAAAAACATGAATTGACCCAACCTAATCCGAAATCAGTTTCGTGGATTCGAGATCAAATCTGGTTGGCTTTTAAGGTCAATATTCAAATTCCAAGCTACCAACATCTGGCGGGCCCAGAACCGCTCTCTTCTAATGATTTCTTTTTTCAATTTAAACACAATTACATATGCGATTGTGGCTCAACGTATTACAAACTTAAAAAGACAAGCTTTACCAAAAGACTGTAACTCTAAGCTGGACTTGAACCGTAATTACTTCAATGTCAATTTGTTTTTGCTGTTGAACTTTTTTTAAAAAATTTTAGTTGTGTGATGTCTTCTTTACATTTTCAATGCTCTACGTTGTTAGACTAGAAGTTAGATTTTAGTACCAGTACCTTTCCAAGGAAGAGGTTAGATGTTTGTGGCAGGATGAAGAGAACAAGATTCGAACAATACACCTCCGATTCATGGTGTTCTCTCACATCTACAAGTTGCTCTTAACAGAGCTTCAGTTCATAGACTGAGCAGTCCCAACACCAGCACTCCAATACAGGTATGCAAAACTCGATAGCCTGCTTATCTTGTCCAAACAAAACACAAACGGATAAAGCCTTTTTTCAATTTAACAATCTATAGAGATGCAGCCCTGAGCTGCCGCCGGCCCGCTATCAGCATTGCTCACAAACGGGTCAATCTTTACCCAGAGAAGAGAGAAAACAGAGGCGAGCAACACTGACCAAAGAACAACAACCGTTGGCGTCCTGTTCTGCCTCCCCATGAGACCTTTCAAGAAGGGGTAGAGGTGGAGGATGACCCAGAAAGCAAAGAACACTTTACCAAAGAGTGGACCCCAGGCCTCATACCCTTGATTTAACGCGTCCGAGAATCCAGCAACCACTCCCACGAGATTCACAATCAGGAGGGTTGTAGGAGGGATTAGGACAGTTGTCCACTTAAACACGTAGAGCTCACCAAACTCAGTATCATCTGTAGCCTTTGCAGTGACGGTGAAGTTGGTGTCCACACCTGCAAGCATCTTCAGGAAGCCCTGGAAAACTGCAAAGAGGTGGGCAGACACTCCACCAATGACCCAGAATTGCTCATTACGCCACCAGTCCTCAATGCTGACACCACTCCATCGTAGCTCAAGGACACTCGTGACGATGATAGAGAGGAAGAGCCCAAGAAATAACATGCTCGCAAGGTTTGAGAGCTGGAAACATAGAGCAATAATAAAGTGAAGGTGACTTCAGACTAATGTTTCTGCAAGCAGTGCTCAAATAGATAGGTGCAGAGAGAATTTTGCAAAGGTGTGAGTATAAGGATCTCTTTATTCTGTCGATCACAACAATGGGTCGGTGGTAGCCGCATTATGTGAAGTCAATCCTTTTTAAGCCCACCCTAGGTAATAGCATCCATGATGCAGGTCAAGAGCACAGTTGACTAATCTGAGATCCGAAGGTGCTGAAGGTCAATCTTTTAATGATCTTTTTCAAAATATATCTTCCACTATGTCCACTAATTTAGAGGAGGAAATACCAATGAAAGAAATGAAAGAGAAGTTGGAAGTTCTTAAACATATACTACTGCACTTTTGTGAAGAATTTATATGATGAGAATAAAAGGCAAATGCAGCTAAAGAGATTCGGTGTTCATATAAGAAAGAACAAACTTGCATTGATTACTAATTCTTCATCATAATCATATAACTTCAAAATTCTAATATGTTCTTTCTATTAAGAATGCATTTTACCCAATTCTAGCTCATTTATGAAAAAAGTAGCGAATGGGAGGAGAGAGATTGATTACCGTCGGAATTATGAATTTTCCAGTTAGAAGGCAGATTGCAGGAATGGTGCAGTAGGCGACAAGTGGGAGAGATGTGAAGGGGTAAACAATGGTGTTGATGTAAGCCAATCTCTGGAGCCATTTAAGGCGGCCTCCACCAAAACCATACCAGAGCGGACAGTGTCTACTTAGGAAAATTTCTACAGATCCAAGGGCCCACCGGAGAACCTGATGCAATCTATCTGACAAGTTGATGGGAGCAGATCCTTTGAATGCAGGCCTTATAGGCATGCAATAGATCGACCTCCATCCTCGGCAGTGCATCTTGAAGCCTGTTAAGATGTCCTCTGTCACTGAACCATAGATCCAACCAATCTGAAGAGAAAACGCATAGGGTGAGGAATCATGATAATGACATATCAAGGCACTGCCTTCTAACAGTCAAAAAGGCATGATTGGAAATGGTTAAATGACTGACTTTCATCAAAGTTCAAAGTGTAAAATGGAATGATCTAGGGATAGAAAAAATATATGAACAGGACTGGGATGCAAACAAGACTTTAAACATGACATTGTGCTTAACAACAAGCTGACTGGCTTTCACAAGATTTTAACCATAAAAGTTAGAGGGTCCAACAAAAGCAAAAGAACTGAATGATTGATGACAGATGCAGCTCATCAGGAATGGGGTCCTGAGAAGTACCAAAATTTGTGAAGGACCAGAAAAGATTTTGGCATATATCTAATCTTTAATATGAGAGAACATTTTTAGTGTGCTCTAGGATGTAACTAGCAAAGTACAAGACCATGGGAATCAACCTCTTTACCCCACTCGGTCTTTTCTTCATATCCGCAGCTAATTACATGAATTGCTTCCTTAATCAGCATAGATGGATTGGCAGAATCCGGAACTCCTCCATTCTCCATTAGAGTTGACTCAATAAATACAGAAGACAAGCCAAATGTTTTCTCGAAGCTCATCTGAGAGATGAGCATCGACCTCTCATAATCGTCATAATCTGTAGAAGCAATCAAGAGGCATCAGTAACACGAGACAGCAGCAAAATTACGGACTACTAGAGCGCCATCCTACAAACTTAAATTTTCAGGAATTTGTTAAATCGTCATGCAATAAAGTGCATTCTTAATAAGAGTGCCAGAATCTCTTAATAGTTTTAACCCATTGGCCTGAATTATGCCTGAACATATCGAGCACATTTTGCTCATGAGGAGCATCAGAGCATGGTTTATATGCATAAGTTTCTCATCTCACAACAGACTTTATAAAGATGGGCAACTTGACAACTTAGTAGATAAGTCGACAGGTGAACGCAGTTGCCTACAAGAGCACACGTATATACTCACTGTCAATTTCATGGAGGTTGAAGATAGCTGAGTTAAGATCTTCCCGTTTCGCATCCCTGTGAACCTCGGAGAGATCCTTAGCCGGCTTCTTCTTGGCAGGGCAGCAACAAGAACAGCACGAAGAGGAATTCTTTGGTAAGGATGGCATTGAAGGGGGCCCATACCCATAAAGTGCTTGCCTGTTAAAGACACATCCTGTACCCACGTATACTGGCCCTTGAATTCCATCCAACCCTTTCATGTTTACCTGGATAAGATTCACAAGTAACGAATCAATGTGTCAAATAATGTGATATTCTTTGCAAAGAAAGACTTCTTTCTGTCTCTATAAGATCTACATGATCTGTGCCTATCTTGAGAAGAAAAGGCCTTCGTGATTCTTGAGAACTTACATCAAAGAAAACTGTATTTCGGTTGGCATATCTATCACTGCGGTCAATGCCATCAAACCTCTGAGGGAACTGCACATAGCACACGTCCCGTCCCACTATTGGATCCATCAGGAAACACATAGCCTCGCGAATAGCTTTGCTGTTGTTAACGTAATGATCACAATCCAGGTTGAGGATATACGGTGCGTTCGTGAGGACTGCCGAGACTCTTACCTGTAATAATGAATTAGTTATGGGAATTCAATTAGGTAAACATTTTTTTTCTGAACAATTTTCTGTTTTTTTTTTCCTGAGAAAAGAATCTCTTAAAAAGTGTAAGTAAACATCCATGAGATTTCTATCTCCCAAACTTCATAACCAAACAGTGTTGCTAGCATACAGAGTATGACGGTCAGTACCAGAGCATTTTCAGCTCCAGCTTTCTTGTGGTGCTGGTATCCAGGCCTTTTCTCTCTGGAGACATATACAAGACGAGGAAGTTCATTTCCCTCAATGTCCTGGGCTCCCGTGTTTCCAAGAAAAACCTGAGGCAGATAAGAGGCAAGATTCGAAACTTTCACTGGACATGTACTATTTCACAAATTCGTGGGAAAAAAGGATGAATTTGTTGGGAGCAAATATCACCTGAATCATCCCAGGATGATCACGAGGATTATTCCCGGGCCATGGTGTTCCATCCTGCATGGTCCACCCATCTTCTGGCGTCTTTTGAGCTTTTGCCACCAAAGCATTGATGCGCACTTTGAACTCTTCATAATCCCTCTGTTAACCGAACTAAGGTGATTAACAAGTGAATTAAGAACAAAAATAATCCTGAAAAATCAAGATTATCCAATAAATAGACCACTTCGTAAATAATTGTTCCCTTTGGTAGCGGAAAACCATCTCATCTGTTTCTGTTTCTTAGGAAACATAAATTGGTACTGAAACGTTGTCAGGTTCTTCAAGATAATGATGGAAGAATGTACATTGTCAATCTGTTAGACAATTTCCAACTTGAGAAAACAGAAATATACACTACTTCCTTGATCAGTATATGGGTACGAGTAAGGAAGAATTCTCACTTTCATGGCTCTACGTTCCTTCACAAACGAAGGCTGAATCTTATCCTTCAGATAGTCAATCTTCTGAGAGAAGTAGAACTCGGGTGCACGAGGCTCAATTGAGAATTTTTTACAGAACGGGACCCACTTCCTCGCGAAGTCAGCTGTCTCAACAAGAGATTCAAACGTAAGCATAGCAGCACCATCATCAGAGACATAACAGGAGACTTTATCCACAGGATAGTCCACTGCAAGGATCGAGAGAACAGTATTGGCTGTGATCAACGGCGGCTCTTTCAATGGATCAACTGTGCTCACGAAGAAATCGACAGCGGCAAGCTCCGACAGGTCCCCCTCTCTCTCGTACCTGTCATGAGAAATGACTGCCTTATTCCCTAAAATGGAAAATGATTGAAAGGGCATGTGTACTTGCAGCATTTACATTTTAGTTTAGTAGGTAATTGGATTTTGAAGAATCAACTTAAGGGAAACTATATAGCAGTGACCAAGATATAAGAAGGGCAGACTACAGACTACAGAGGGCAGTTATCAGTTTTGTGAACGTTAACAGAGTGAAAAATATACAAATTCTGCAGCTGTGCATCTCTACCTTGCTGATAGCCTGTCAACGTAAGTGGTTCGGTTGACTGGAGACCACTTGGGGAACTGATCCAGCACCCAGGAAAATGCGAACCAAATCTCGCATATGACAGAAGTGAGCCATAATCCGTAGGCACTGTCTACAGGATTCGTGACTCGATATTGGAAGAAAAGGGCCAAAATAATCAACCGCATGATAATCACGGTTCTGTAAGGTGCGAGCTTTTGTTTTGGAATTGGAATGACAGTTGAAAGAGTCTCCGCAGCTTCGGCAGACCTACCAAAAACAGTGGAAGGAACTCATGCATTTAGCATATTTTGTGCGGACATTTGAAAATCTATATTTAAAATGATGTTTGCACTTACTGATTCTCTTCCATATGCTGCTCAGGCGGAATCTGAGTCTCAAGCTTAGCCTTGGCTGGAGCCTTACTTTTCTTGCTCTTTTTGTCCTTCCAGCTCTCCACACGATTCTTCCAAATCGGATTCCCATGTTCATCATTGTATTCTTCAAGGAGAAAAACCAAGTGGACATAATTCAGATACGTACACAAACGTGCTGTTGATTTTTTTTTTCGTCTAAGTCTTACACTTACCGCTGTCTATAGTAGAGACACTGCTGATATGCCTAGCATGGATGCCAACATCCTGCAAGAATGGTATTCAGCATCAGCAAGAGTTTGTCAACATTAACTAAACTTAAGAATTCTCATTCAGAATAGAAGAGCTTTAAGTGTTGCCTACTTTGCCTTCCCCTTTTCTTCCCAGATATTGTCATAAATTCATCTTGACAAGTTATCACACATAGTTTTTAAAATTAAATCAGACTAAAAACCAGTCAAGGCATAGGTTCATAGGTCAAACCGGAAATTTGATAAATAATATTAACAGTATAATATTACTAATAAATAGATATAATATCATATACTTGACATTGATTTGTAGTAAAAAAATCTTTGATATAACCATCATATTAACCCTAAATTTAACATAAAAATATAAATATAAATATAATAAAATAAAATAAGTGTATCATCTAAGTTTCAAAGAAAAAGAAGTATCATACAATCAAATATGAGTAAAATAAAATAATAATTAGAGTTGAAATCATTCAATGATAAGTACTCTGAACACCTCACTTCGTGTCAAAATCATTTATTGTGTAACGATTAAAAATGAAATAATTCAATGATAAGTATTCAAAACACCCCACTTCATGTCAAAATCATTTATTGTGTCTTAATTCGATGTATCGGTGGCATGATAAAAATTTCCATACTGATCAAAAGAATGTCAACATCTAAATGAAAAGTAAAAGAAGAAGAGAGTACATTACAATAGATTTTGTTTCTTTTTTATAAAATTTTAAGTTGTTTGATTTTTTTATCGGTTTAATTGGGTTTACTAGTCCGACCAAGAACCGGCTAATTTAATCAGGGTTAACTGCACTTACAATGTAATTGAGTTAATTTTGGAAACTAAACCAAGTGAATGGCCGATTCTTAATCAAACCGATAAACTTGATCTAGTTTTAAAAACTATGTTATCGCACACACTGAAAATCTTCTATGAAGTATAATAACATAACTTTTCAAATGGCTCTTACAGAAGAAATAAAAATACTGGACATGAATGAGTATACATACCTGCTGTGGAGCTTCAAGGTGAGATGCCATAGTCGATCTGGCCTCGGATGCCTTGGCATCGACGTCAGCCATCGAATTCTCTGGGGAACAAAGACAAAATATGTTCAAATGCAACTAATACAAATTTGTAGTTTGGGTCAATTTTCGTCATTTGATAGAATCTGTCAATAGAACCCTGGCAGATGATCGAATCTCAAAATGACAATAGCATTGATTTGGTCAGATGCCTTTGCGTCATCATCGACCATTGAATTCTCTCTGCGGAAATCATGAGTTAAGTAGGTTGAAGTGCGACTAAAATATCCTGTCTTTTGAATTACTTTCAATTATTTTCTAGAATTTATTGAACAGGGAAAGGAAAATTGAGCCTCCAATAAGCATACCATTTATAGAGAGAGTCTCATGAAAGGGAAACAGAAAATGACAACATAAAGGGACAATGATCCTGCATGCTTTAACACAAACATGTGAATGTGAAAGAAAATCAATTTTAAACCTAATCCAACAACCACTTACGACTAAGACCCTTTTAAATACTGCACCTAATATCATGCATGCTTCCATTACACTCGACGTATGTGTCTGCTCTGCACGAGCAAACTAGTAGAGAGTCAACAGCATGAAGCAAAGCTGACAGATTCAGAACATAGTTAAATTGAAAATCTGCTGTCATAAGATCGGTATGGGTGGCTAATTATGCCAGACAACATTCACGTGATGATGCCAAATGTCCCATCATGTGAAAATCGAGATGAAAGGAAGGAAAAGTAAGCTCGATGATGCTCAACGACATTGATGGGAGAACGACAACAGAAGCAGAAGCCTAAACGTAAAAGATGAATGCACGACATGATATATATCGGCATAATCTGATACGGTAGAAAAAGGAAAAGAATATGAATAAACAAGCGAAAGAAGGTTATTTTATACGAAAATTTAGTTCAGATACACTTCCACTTCTTCGAACCGAAATGAGCCTCAAAAAAAAGAAAACAGAGGGACGGTGACAGAGGACATTTACCATCATATGGAGAACCACAGCGGAGGCAGCCTTTCCTGCCCTCCTTGAGCTCGAACTCCACGCAAGCCTTGCAAATCGGGAAATTGCACTCATGGCAGGCCACAAACACCTCCCCATTCTTGCTGAAACCCACCTGCTCCCCGCAGGTATTGCAAATGGGCACCCCTGATTCCATCATCTCTCAAGACTTGGATTCAAAGTTCTCTCCTTTTCCTCTCACCCAGAGATTTTGAACCCAGCAGTGAGGTGGGTTTTGCGGTCTCTTTATGAGAGGAAGACGGTCTAAAGAGAAACTGGCAGTGTGAGATAGCCAGTCAAGGGATGGTGGCCTTTGTAATGGCGGAAACTGACAGGGAGGTGGTGGTGGAAGGGGTAGGCGGTGGTTGGGCGGTTGGGAAAGGTGGGACGTTGGTGTCATCGTTAAGCTCTCAGGGGGTGGAGAGAGTGAGAGAAGCAAAGTATGAAAATTGATTCAGAAGGGTTCTGTCTGAGTGTGAGAGCGACACGCTTGCGAGGAAAATTTTGCGGGAAGACGAAGGAACGGAGGCTTCGGTTGGGCTGGGGACGTCGCAGCGCCATGACTCACCTAACCCGCCAATGCCTTCAAATTCAATTTCTTGTTAATTACAAAGTTGTCCCTCCATCTATGAGTTTTGTCGGTTCAGCCATTGTACTTTTGATCGGGACGTTACAAAATATGCACAATCTGTCATTTAATTGTGTTATCTTTATCGTTACAAAATCTCGCTTTTGGAGATCGAATTGAAATTTTTTTAATATTATATCAAAAAATTATGGACATAATCCATTAATAATACCCTTAATTTCAATTTCTTACTAATTTCAATGGTGCCATCGATCTATGGTTTGTATCATATTAACCAAATTATGGGGTTTTTAAAGGGTTTATTTGGCTATGTCTAATACAAAATTATCACATATTTTATATTAAACCCTATTTACCGGTTTGTGGTACCCTTATGGAATCGACATAGCACGAATTTTATCTAATTGGGCCGGATATTTGGTCTGGTTTGGTTTTGGAATGGCCTAAACTAATCGAACCATGAACCCTTACTTATAAGCACTCATCCTCAACTGCATCCGCCTCTTCTTCTTTTCTCTCTCTCTCTCTCTCTCTCTCTCTCTCTCTCTTTCTTGCGGCAACGACTGACCCGCTTCAGACCCTGCAACCTTTCTACATCACTGTGCAACATATTTTTTAAAACCGGACAGGTTGTTGAATCGGATGAAGTATGTGTTCATGGGTTTTTATAGGATCAACAAGAGTTTGATGGGTTGAAACCATGTTTTTTAATTAATATACTAATTAATTAATAAATTATAAATTAATATGCACTAAATATTGCATGTTACCAAAAAAATTCCAGGCCATAAGCATGAAAATCGAGGCCCAAGGGCCCAAATCATTAGCCCAAAATGGCATCAAAGTTACGTCAAGGGACAAAGTTGGAAAATAATTGCAACCCTAACCCTAATCTTCTTCTCCTCCTAAAAAGGCATCAAACTGTTAATTGTAGAATTGTTGTCACGAAGTACAGCTGTAGCCTGATGCTCCCCGCGGTAGAGCAATATTCGTAAATTTCATCTACAAGTATTTCTGGCGAGCTTACCGTCGGTGGGCTAGTTGCCTCCGTCCTTTACTGGTTGATCGCATGTTTTCTGAGCGAAGTTTTACCTAGTGGGTCTTGTCTAGGTAATAATTCTGACTGCCTTGAGATGCTTCATATATAATATAGGATACACGGGACTGAAGGTGAGCCTATGTGACACTATACTGAGGCATCTGAGATGGAGGCACTGAAGACCCGGCCTAGCAGTTTCTCCCGCAATGTGCCGGCAACATCCACCACGCTGATACCAGGAGTGAAGACTGGTCCCAACGGCACTGCCTTCGTGTCCTCCGGAATACCTGACCTTGACAGTAACTTCTTCAGTCCTCCAATGCTCTTGTTGTTTGATTTTTTTCTCTCTCTCTCTTTTTTTTTGGGTAGGTGGTGGTCAAATTCTTGGTTTATTCTTCTCTCCAGAAATATTAGGAGGTGGGTTGTCTTTGGGAAGCTTAGTAATTGTAATGGAAGATCCAGAAGCGCCACATCATATGCTCTTGTTGAGGAATTTCATGTCCCAGGGGCTTGTTCACAATCAGGCCCTCGTATATGCGAGCTCTGCTAAGGACCCAAAAGGATTTCTCGGTACTCTGCCCAGTCCTGTATCGTCTAGAACTGACAAGTCACCGGATCACGGGTCAGTAGAGGTGCTTAAATCTGCCATTTTCTTTTTCAGTTGATCTTGTTGCTCGTTAAAGGGATCAACCTGAGTGCCTGCTTGATTCTATTGTCACTGCGGTGCAGGACAAGGGGCTGAGAATTGCATGGCAATATAAGAAGTATTTTCATGGAAACCAACAGACTATCAATAGCCAAGGAGGTGAAGATCCTGCGAGAGCATTCATTTGTTCTTTCCTTTCCGCTATGCTATAATGATAACTACTTCTTTGAGAAGTTGAATAAATCTTATTGCGTTTGCAGCTTTTCCACTTCTATCATCACTTTGAATTCGCAAAACCTTTGTCAGAGCACAGGGACAACAAGTACTATTGTGCACATTTTGTATAAGCTCTAAATGAATGCACACGTGTAATTCTAGTGGATGCCAGATGGTGTTAGAGGCATGGAAAATTACATACTGGTGTTAATTCTGATATTTTGAGAGAATGTTTAGTTTACCTAGAGTATAATTGCAATTTTCAGGAGATATATATCTTACTAAGAGGAAATTCACTTTGCTGCAGCTATAGAAAATAAGCATGAGTATGGACATGACTTTGACTTAAGGAAGCCCTTGCAGAGGCAATTCATCAATGGGCAGAAAGTAGAATGTATCAGCCTTCAGGAATGTCCAGATCTTTCAGCTCTTCGTGATCGCTGTGCCACCTTTTTAGCTCAATTCCCAAGGTAGGTACTTATTTTAATCTGACAAAAAAATGTTGCGGGCTTTTGAGTTTATATGTCTCTTAGTTTGCTAGTGTTGGATGGATTTTCTGAATCATGATTAACTGCTTGTCAGTCAAATAATAGTATGTTCAGAGTGCAAATTCGGACTTGTTTCTTCCTATGAAATCCTTTCTCCTTTTCTTACTGTCTCATGGTAATTTCAAGCAGGAAAGATGGGAGCATTTCAAGTATTGCGCGCATTGCGATCCAGTCACTCTGTGCCCCGGAATGCTCGTATTTTAACAGGGTCTGTACCCTTAGATTCCTACTTTTTATGCCCAAATTCTTTTGTATGTTTCATAGATATTGCTGCGTTGGAGTGGCCCTTTTATCATTTTTACTGGAGAACCTATGTTAAACATGGTTGTTATTTCTTCTGTGTGCGATTTATTCATAGTTTTCTTACAGGAATGGCACATGCTTTCATTCATTAAAACTCTCAGGAGCATGTTAAGGTCTACAAATGCAGTTGCAGTTGTGACCTTTCCTCCCTCTGTGCTTTCTCCTTTCTTCTCAAAAAGATGGCAACATATGGCAGATACATTGCTTTCAGTCCAGGCAATTCCAGGTTTATAATTAGTTTGAGCATCCCTTTTGACAATTTTATCAAATGGATTTGTTTAGATGAAAGGATTAATATAGGGGTTGCATGTTCAGATGAGGACAAAGACTTGGCAAAACTCCTGACAGATTATCAGGACATGGTTGGACTCCTCAGCATACACAAAGTAGCGAGGACAAACACTCAGGTACTGATATATGAGCCCTTTTTTGCTGCAAAATTTTTTTTGACAACAGATTATGCAAGTGGCATAAGCCACTTTATCAAATGGCCTGTGGTTTTTTTTTGTCCTCCAGAAATTGGATTGGCCAGGCTTTGTTTTTTCCAAACCTGCCCCAGAATCTGTTAATTTGGGAAAAAGCCAATCCAGAATTATCCAATTTGTTGATCTCTTATTTTGATGAATCATCCATCCAGTGGTCGAATTTAGATGCCTGTACATCATCATGTTGGCAAACTTTTGCATAGACCTTTGGGTAAGGTCAGTACTAGAAGCTAATTAATTGCTATAAGGCTAGAAAGTTATATCAGTGGCTGTGATTCATTACTTTTTCCCATTTAGATTGGATCTAGGAATTGTGAATCTCAAAAGCATGAGTTGGAAAAAGTGCCTACTAGAGATTGGATAGCAACATTTGATTGGTGATAAGATATGTAGGTGATGAATTTTTAATTTGTAATGGAATTTCTTTACTTTCTTTTCTTGGTCAGCTTTGGCCTTTTGACTAACTAAATTGATTTACTTCATAGTTAATGCTGCAGAATTGCTCTAATTTATGCTGCATTTTTTTACTCTTATTTATGCCATGATAGCAACGTGGTACAATAATGAGATATAGATGGCCTAGAGAATAAATGTATCTATATCATCTCTCTTGATCCATCTTTCAGGTCCCAGTCATTCTCGAGGCAAAAACTTTCTCACTGAAGCTACAAAAGCGGAGGTACTTGGCTCTAGAATGCCTGAACCAAGCACCAGTAGATGGTTCAAGTGGTACATCATATTCCACATCTGGGAGTTGCTCAATTACAACTTCCTCTAAACCCGGTTCCCTTGACTTCTAGGAAGGCAAGTTAAATTTCTTATTTAGGTCTGATGTACCGACTTCAGGGGCAACTCCTAATCTGGAACTTGTATACCTTGGCAAGTCTTGTTCCCTTATTGAGAAAACCAGTTATATTTCAAAAACTAATGAATCTTTGTTATATATCATCTTGGCAATGTTGAATCTGAGTTAGGAATTCACTGTACTCAGTCCTCTCTCTCCAGCTTCAACTCGGCTACACTCTTGCACGCATTCTCCTGGATATTTATCTGCAGAGGAATTACTTTTGTATTGCATTTCTGAGTGAATATCAAGTAGGTCTTTCTTGGCGAAGATGATTATTTTCACAATAAAGGATGACTTGTTATTGTCTCGCATTATCTCTAATCTCCCTGTAATCTTTGCTGAGGAGGTCTTCTTTCTTCATCATTCCTTCTTCTCCTTGGTGTAACCCACAGCAGAAACTGATCCGAATGGGAGATGAGGAAAGTTACCAATGTACAACAAGGAGGTGGCTGATCACAGAACAGGGAGTTTTACTAGGAAATTCATACAGGATCCTGAGGATGACAATAATAAGGGCTTAGGATTGGGTCGCAGTAAACAATGAAGCTCTGATCTTGATGTTGGTAAAAAAGATCCGAGTCAGTGTCCATTTGTTATGGGAATCAAAGCACTTTCTCCTTGCAACGGGGATGGCTTGCTCATAGCACATGGCAAAGAGATTCTACACAGTTCAGTGAGACAGAGAGACGGCTTGACAAGTGAGGAAATCCTACACTTTCATGGTTTTTGGACAAAGTAACGGGCAGAACAGCTGGAAAAGAGAAGTATGGGACAAGTTTCTTTTCAAAGGGTGAAGCAGGCATGGTTTATTATGAATACTTAACTCACAGGGAATTTGAATTTCAGCTCGGGATCTTATTCTCTTTAACTTTTTTGACAGTTTCCAAGCAACTCCTCGAGCAGAGTCACCTGCACCATCCAATAATTGCACAAAGCATCTGTCTGTCTTATCGCAACCTCTAGGACGGTGTGGGCACTCCATGAGATCTCCAAAGACACCATGGATTTATGACTCACTGTTATTATTGTAAATTCTCGAATTTTCACTTGTTTCATGCTTCATCGCGTGTAAACCTGCTAAGGAATACTGTTGTTGCCGATTTTCTTCCGCTTCCTTTTAACCATAGTTGCTGAGTCTTCGGTCTTGGTTATAGTTGGTGAAATAGCAATGAGAGCAGCCCGTTTGGGAGCTTTAGCTAAATTTGGGACAAACTGCTATCGGCAGATGACCGATTAGCGGCAAAGCTTAAGTGGACAATTGTAACTGTTTTGAGAATGCAACTTTGGGGGTAAATTCCATGGGAGCTCGGAATGGGCAGATGATAGATGACGAAGATGCATATGAATCCTGCACATAAGCCAGTCGATAGGAAGGTTAAAAAGCAGCACTCTCTTCTCCGCGGAAGAGGCTTCATTACGGTGAGTAGGCAAATCCCCACTAGCCAGGCTACTGTTGGCTTGCTGATGTACCTCCAGACTCTGCAACCGAACACCAATAGTTTTGCCATTTTCACGTGTCTCTTTATTCATACATTGGAGAACAGATAATCGACAGTGGTTCTGCTTGCAAAAGCTGTCCTGGGAACGTAGACAACAGAAGCTTCGAACAGCCTGCAATGATGATGACATTGCCGCTGCCAAACACGGATTTCTCTGGAACTCGTGGAATTAACTAGCAGGTGCAGTGGGAATTCCCATTCACTAAAATTGGTAAACGATTTCTCTGTCCAACAAATTTCCAGTCAACTATCAACTCAATACTCTTATTGAATGGAAAATAAGAGGATATGAAGCATTCTAATGGGAATGTCTAAGTGGCACGAAATTTTCATTACGTACAGTCAGAACTAATAACCATGGCTGACGGGTCTATTCTTTCGAAGCATGTCCTACGATCTCCGGGACTTGGTGGAGAGACACTTCCCACAAGAAACGAGCCTCAGCAAAGAACGAGGTCTCCTCGCCTTGATTTTCAGCTGTGAGAGCTAGCAGATGGGAAAAGAATCATAATCAGTACTTCTCATGGACAAAAGTTAACTAGCCAGCCTCTCAATCTTTAAGCTCAGAAATCCAAAAATTGGAAAGTGGAACTCATTCTTATGTTTGGGTTCAGATATCAATGCCAATATCATTCCTCTCGAGGGAAGATGTTTTGGTGTAGCACGTCAAGCATATATATCTTTTTTCTGATGATTCTGTATAGCAGGTAAATTATTACCTTATCATGTTGTGTTTTCTATTACGCTGGATATGGTCCGATATTTTACTCATGCACCATGGTTGTGGACCCACTAGGTTGGTTATAAGTAAATGACTAAAGAATCAGAATCTTATATATATATATATATATATATATATGTAAATAAATAGTTCTTAAGGACATGATCACATTCCAGTATTACCTTGCGACGAGTTGCTTGGGAAGCCTTCCGGCAGAGCAGACTTCTTGACCTAGGCTCGAGTCTCCTGAGAATTTTAAGGAATCAAAGAGTTAATCCAAGCCTCCCACAACACATTTCAATTAAGGAATCAAAGAGTTTCTTGTTCATTGTTAGACTCCAAACAGAATTGTACTCCATTCCAATTTTTCGACCCTTTAGAACAAGCACTTTCACATAACTTTGCACCAACAATCAGGCTGTCCTATGTTAAACTCTAGCATTCCATGGTTTCAACACCTAACTGAACCTTCCATTCATATTTCACCTAAATAGGCTTTTGCTTACAATGCTGAAAGTCTTCTTTCATTATACCCTAGCAATTGGTGGTTTCAGTATATTAGCCCAATAAGAGGTCTCATGGCAAGTTATAAACGTATATTCTTCCAGAGGAAGAGAAAAACATTTAAAAAAAACAACTGTACTTACAGATTCTCTTGCTCAAGCTTCTCGGCAATGGAAACTGCTTTCCTCTTTGACCAGGAGTTGCTCTGAGAGCAACCCTCCCCTGCCTCCTGAATAACGTGAGCAAGGGAAACCTTCCCTCTCACAATGCTCCTGATCGGCATCTTCTCACCAACCTTTCTCCTTTCCACATAGGATGTCGGCAATTTCATATGTGATGATGATCCTTCTTCCAGGACTCTTTTATCTGTTCCACTGCCCTTTGGATCCCCAGGAGATGGTTCCACTTCAACTATTTCACTTCTTCCAACCTGGGATAAACTGTCTCTTGGGGCTGGTAGAGGAAGAGGTACAAGAGTCCCGGACCTTGTGTCCCGCTTGGAATCACATCGGATCTCAATTGTGACTGTGGATCCAAGAACTATCTCAAACGCTTGCAAAATGTGCTCCCGGAACTTCTCAGCCTTGGTTTTTGTTTGATGTGAGCTGAAAAGGAGCTGCACAGTGGGAGCTGAAACAGTAGCAGCATAAAGGAAAGAGCCATAAGATTCCTCAAACTGGATAACTCTCTCTATTGAGGGGAAACAATCATTCTTCTTAGAATTAGTGCACCAGGAATTATCTTTTCTTCCAATATTTGGTGTTTAAAGCATATTACATCAAACTAGACATCTAAACTAGCTGATGCATAGCACATGGGACATCCAAATTTGCTTCAAAATAGAGGAATGACCTACTTATGTTGAGTCCTACCAGCTCATGTGCGGTAAGATATGCAAGAATTCAACTGGAGACATGCCCACTCTTTGGCAGAGCTAGCTTATGCTGATAAGCTTGGTCTAATGTGTTATCATATATATGTGTATGTCACTATACTGTACAATGTAAGGGGTCTGAAATAGAAAGAAAAAAGAGGAAAAAACATATATAGAAATATCAATGACAAAATTCTAGCTTTAAACTAATTTTTAGGGTAATTTGCGGTCAGCATTACCTGCGCCAAAACTGACAGAAATCAACCTGCCTTCTTGGAACAAAAACTCCTTCGCGCTATCAATTGGAACCTTATCGATCACTTCTAACCAAATATTATCCATCGACTTGCACGCTATCCCAGAATGTGGTCTTCCAACTCTAGCATTGCCTCTTGGGTCGAATCTACCCTCCCTGTTTGAACTATTCCTGGGAACTTTCAACAAACCCTCAGAGTGAATACATTCAATTCTGTCATTCAGTGGCCACCCCCTTCCATTATCCACCACCTCAACATGCTCTGGGGCCCACCCATTAGATTCCCGGACTCCCACATTGTTTACGGCTGAAGGCCTATGATTAAAGCTATGATTGGCAGAAGTTGGCATCATGTACTGTTGGTCGGGAGCAAGTTGGAGTAAGGCAGCTGTGAGCCATGTTGTTTTATCGTTGGACATCCTCAACTGTTTCTCAGCTTCAGATAGGGTTTTCAGTGCTTGACGCAATCTCTCCATTTCTTCTTTTGACACTGCAAACAAGTTATCTCTGTCAAAAATAAGGAATTTATTCTGTATAGATAAGACTAACAGGAAATTTATTCAGATTAGGATCTTTCCCTACCATTAATCACTATATCCTGTGACATGAGCTGTAATGTACAGCAGTATGTGGGTGTAAAAAATCTGCTATAAATCGACCAGGCTCATATTATAAATTTTCACTGTAAGAGGGGGTGGAAATGAGAGGAACTCTTCATTTAACTCTTGCATATGCTATGCACTGGCTCTGAATTAGTAGTATGCATTAGCAATCAGGGGTAAACAACACTTTACTTGCAGGCCTATCTATAAAATTTCCACAAAACGAATTTTTTCTTTAGATATTTGAAGCTCCACTTACTGTTATTGTTTCTCATGCAAAATCTCCAGGAGATAAAGTCATTTCTACAGTTTGAAGAGCACAAGCCCAAAAGATAAAAGTTGAATGAGGAGATCTACTGTGAATACATGTGAATGCTGCAAATGCCAACCCCAGAATCATTCACCTCAGTTTCCATTATCAATATAACACCTTAATATTCTAACTATGACAAAAATGGCAGCCACATTAGACCTGGGTAAAAAATGTCAAACCTATCTCCAAACATCTAATGTTCTTCTCTTTGTTTTCCTATGATACCACACATCCTAGTGTCTTTGAATGAAATGCTGCATTATACTAAAATGAGCAGCCATAATGAGGAAATCTGAGGATTATTCACAAACTTTATTGCAGGTTTGCATCGGCCAACAATAATCGTGAAAATCAAAATAAGAAAATGTGAAATAGCACCTTAAAGGGAAACAAAATAATATTCTAAACTCACATGGTAGACGTCGAAAAAACTTCCTCCTGTTCCTCTCCTTTGTGAAATCATAGGTCCCAGCAAGTATATCTGTAATAACTGTAGCGAGCTGCGACATCAAGGCTAATGGCTCCACACCCATTTCCATTATCACCCTCAAGTTCTTAACAGTGTTGACTGTGTCCGCAGATAATGCCAAGTCAAGAAGATCCACTAGTTTCTCATCAGAAATAAGCCCAACCTAGAAAAAAAATATGAAAGAAAGAAAATTTTCCATAAGCATAACAATAAATTGAAAGTTAACAGGATAAAGCATGACCAAAGAAATACTGTACAAATATAATAAATTTGTCTCATAAAAAATCATCATGTTGTGGTGACATTGTTACTACTTTCAACGATAAAATAATGATGCATAAAATCACCAATTTAGACCTTCTCCAGAATCCATTAATAACTCCATGTAGTTTTATATGGAAGAAGGAAGAGACCAGAAAGATGGAAATAATAAACTAATCATGGCAAATTCCATTATTGCTGTGTTTCATTCCTGTAATCTTTTGATGACATTTATTATGTGCAGGAAATGGTTGAGTGAGTTATGAGATGTTGGATAATTTACCAGATCCTATACTTTTGCGTGAAGATCAGTGGTAGAAAATCGAGGTTTATACAGATTTGTACAGTAAGCTTTATAGGTTATTCTGATCAACCAAATGGAGATGATAAATTTAGATGGAATGGACTGGGACATCAGGAATGAAGTTGTTGTTTTCTTCTTTCATCACAAACTTGAAAGGGTAGGGTGATACAATATACATGTGGTATAACAACAAGGTGCTGAATCACAAGGTGTGATGGTGAGTGTCTTTCAGTAAGGTAAAATTTAAAATTATTTATGATTATGGCTTTCGGAAGATCTCTTTTCCCCAACCTATGGCACAAGACATGAAGACCCTGGGTCATCTACCTTCACATTCTTCAGGAGAGACAAATTCACAAAAGCAGATTCTGCCCTAAAAGGTCAATGGAAAAATTCTCAAGAGGAGTGACATGAGAAAAAGGCAATTAGAAACAAATCTTAATCAATATGTATGACAGGAAACGTGAGGTCTATGAGTATAAACATATTTTTGCCCTCAACAACCAAAAACTTGCATAAAGGTATTAATTCAAGTGACATGAGATGACAGAGGTCTATTACTGTATCATTCAAGCAATCATTACCTACTATATCTGCGCAAAGCATATGAGCCAGTGTTGTAGCTTTCGCACACAAAAGAGCCATAAACCTTGGACCATACTCACCTGACATAGATTGTAATTTGATGGGTAAAGCTTCTTAATGCAAAATTCTACGGATCTCTTATTGTGAATTTTTGTTCTTATGGTATGAGATGCTGTCTCAAATCTCATGCTTTGTTAAGTGAATGGCAGAGTATTGTGGGCTCTGTATGGCGCTGATATGCATATTACACCCCTACCGGTTGCAGATTAGTTCAGTTGACTTTACCGTACCAGAGGTTTTTCAAGGAAAGGAGCCAAAATATAAAGAAACAAAAGGATTTTTCACCTTGAAGTTTTTTCCAAAGCAACCCATGTAACAGGATTCAACAAGGCAAGTAGCTAATCTATGATGCCATCATTTCACCTCCTAATTCTGATGGAGTTTAAAAAAAATACAGATCTAAATTGTATGTCTTGTTGCTATAAGGAAACTCTACCAGGCATCCATTCTTGATCAAAATTTTTTTAAGTTTTTCTATTTCAGTACGACACTGAAATTGTCTAGCTGTACAAACCTAATGCTTATTCAATGTTGGGAATGAACGACTCAAATCAGTTGTGCAACATGTCTTTGTATTGTAACCATCATTCATATGTCTGGCCAAGAATCATCAGTAAATATTTCAACAGAGTCGATCATGGCAAGATTTATTCCCCTTTGGTGGTCCTTTCTACTATACCTAGCCGCTCCACTCTCAGATTAAAAAAAAGGATCTCTTGAACCCAAAAAAGCATTTAGCAGAGAATCCTAAAAATGTTATGCTGAGAAATGCAATGTCATTAAGATAAAGATGGATTGAAAGCTGGGATAATATAATACAATACAATCAGATTAGAAGGTAGCTGACAATACTTTTTGTCCTTCCAGGAAAATGATTTTTAGAAAGGTGAAGAGGATGTAGCTTACCAGTTCCTGAACCAGCATAACTGAGATTCTCTGCCCAAGCAAACTCAATTGGTCTAGAGTCATCAAGGCATCTCTGAGTGAACCATCAGACCTCGAAGCAATAAGCTTCAGTGCATCTTTGTCCACTTGTAAACGCTCTTTGCTTGAGACCCGTTGCAAAGTATAGATAACATCAGCATCCTTCAGCTTTGGAAAGAAGAATTTATGGCACCTTGATATGATTATATGAGGCAAAACCTCAAGACTGGAGCACACAAGGATGAACACCACTCTCCTCGGAGCACGGTCAATGACCTTTGAAATCGCAGCCCAGCAATCACTAGAAAGAGTGTCGCAGTCATCGAAAATAAATACTCTGTACTGCGAATGGGATGAAATATGGGAAATGACCATGTTGTCAAGAAGGTCAATGATGTTCTCAAAGTCGAAATTGCTAACAGGGCCCACCTCCTTCACGTAACGGCTCTTGCCCGAGTTGTGGGCAGCACAAGAGTTGCAGTATCCACAGGGCTTGGGGTCCTCGGGGGACTGGCAATTGAGGACCTTTGCAAAAATTCGAGCACAAGAGGTCTTTCCTGTCCCATGGGGACCATAAAACACATAGAGGAGCCCAATCTTACGACGCACAACTGCATTAGACAAGGCCTGGACCACGAGATTTTGCCCCACCAGGTCCCTGAAAGATCGGGGCATGTACTTCTGGGTCAGGTTCTGGTGGCGACTTCTGTGATTTCTCAGCTGGATCAGACGACCAGACCGGACTTCAGAGGCAACATCGGACCCTCGATCATGCTTCAGAAGGTGATCAGAAAAAATTCCCAATTCACCTGAGAAGTCATGTAGCTTCTCAGAACTTCCTTGAGAACCACTTAATAGCGGCAAGGCCTCTGCTTCAGATTTAGATGATTCATCCAAGGAATCGGAAGCTACAGGAAGATCGGAACCATCCCTTCTCCTATCTGAAAGGCCGCATGATAAGCTCCTTCCTGCCTTATCAAAGAAGGTTTTTCCCCGATGGTGAATTCTTGACCAATTCCAGGGTATACCACACCCACTCCTTGGAGCTCTTGTGACATTGTTATGCTCTTGACAATCTTCTTCCTCTTCACCCTCCACTACTTCCTCCTCTTCCAGGTGATGACTCCGACTTGTGGGACCTTGACCAAGAGAATTGGAAGCCACGGATAACTCACTCTTCATTGCAACATCTCGAGAAGCTGCAGGAGCCCGGGGCCTCCTTGATGCCCTGAACCTTCGCCTCTTTCCCTGGTTTACTCCACCACCATAGTTACGAGAACCTGTTTCTTGTGCTCTTTTATCTGTCTGCAAAAATTTATCTTTAGGACGAATGTTTGACGACACCACAGCATCACTGTCCAGCCCCACGTTATTCAGCTGCTCTGATAACGTCTTAAACTGGGGATCTCGAACTTGCTTCCCCTTTTGCCTTTTCTTTCTCTCTATAGAATCAGATTTTCCTGACAGGATGTCATGAAGAGATTCTTCTCTATGCTCACCAACCGCTGCTGCTAGCTCTTCATCTTCCCCAGGAGCAACTCGTGTAGACCCCAAAAGAGTAAATGGTGGAGAATTTCCTGACAGTCTCGTACCTTGTCTTGGCCTCTCGGCCCCTACTGATCTTCGACCCTCCGGAATAATATTATTGCCTTCCTTCTCGCCCTTTCGGGGAAGAAGCTCAACAACGGAGGGGGAATGCCAGGAGGCTGGACTGGCAGACGGGTCCCGCAAGGACCGGGATCTCTGAAGGGCAAACAGGTCCCTCATAAGGGATCTGTCAGAGAGTATTGGACTGTGCTTGTGCATGTGGTTCTTCAAGTGGATGCAGTTCGTTAGGTGGATGTGATTCCGAAGGTGATCACTGATATCGCCATTCACATCCTTGAGGATACGGCTCCGAACAGGTCGGGTCATGATCAGAACATCAACAGGCCCAAACACGCAATCTCCTCGGTGATGAGCGAAGAAATTGAGTGATAAGGCATTTCCTAGAGACCACAAATCTCTGCGATTATTTGACAGAAGCCCTTGAAAGGGCGAGATTATGAGCTTTCAATCACCGAGTCAATCAACGGATTAAGCAGCCAAACAAAAAGCCATACTTTCTATTCGCGGAAAACAGGCGACTCTGCTCAGCTGACAGTCAATTACCAGCAGGGGATTCAACTCGAATGCAGAAGCTCACATTACACAGTCATCCCACTTACTGAGCCTTGGACGTTGAAACAACCACTCAAACAGGTTTTAAACACAAGCCCCACCTTCCTCAGTCTCTGAGAGACCATAAAGGTCAGAGCTTTTCCAAAGGAAAGAGTTGACGAGAGCAACTTGCTCGCTGTGACAGGTGAGAAACTCAAAAGGTGAATGCTTAAAAGGAGAGGGAAGAGGGCACTCGAATGAAATCACCTCAACCGGATTAATCAAAGAGGAGAGCAAAAGATGAGGCCCTTTTGGCCATTCATCGACGAGAGCAGCCCCAGATCTCCTCCACCGAACTTCACATGAAATTCACGAGGCGAGCTCCCTTTCAAGAAAAAGCGAAAACCTCACTGTAGTCCGCAGAAGAGAGCTCTCTGTCTCAACAGCTCTGTGCTACAGCGTGAGAAAGAGAGAATCTTTACTCTGTAGAGGGAGAGAGAGAGGGAGAGAGAGCATTAGAGAGAAGAGATCCGTTGCGCAAGGACACGCTAGTAAGGTGTGGCCGGTCCAGACTCCGGAGTCCGGACAGAGCCCTTTTTTTTTTTCCCACTCCTTTCTCTTTTGGACATTGAAGCGGTTTGTCCGTTTGCTGAAGACATCATTTTAATTGGACTTTTTGGATTTTTTTTAAAATTTCATATTTATCACTTTAAGTTTATTTTGCCAAAATAAAAGGAGACTTTTCTGCAACAAACAATCTTACTTCATCCGTAACTCCTGAACGGCTTTGATTAACATTAGCTGTAACCAATAGAAGAATTAGGTGTAAATCTTACTTCCAAAATCAATTCTCGATATACAATCCTCCTCTAATTGAATTTTAACTTCTCTCATCCCTCATTCTCTGATCATATACTTGATTTTCATCTATTTATGACCCCAAAAGCAATCCAAAAATAGTAATGGAGACTTGACACTAATGCAACATATAAGATAATAGTATCGTTTCGCAATTGACTATATACCGATGATAATTCGTTATAAAATCCTGATGATTTTGTTTTCCCTTTCTTTTTCTGAAGAATTATGAGGTTAAACTGTTCTAGCTGGATTTTCAGCCATGGCCAAGTCCACAAGGGTGAAAGTATGGATAGATTATCAACCGCATAGTACCTTAGATGCATTTTTCCTTAATGCTTTTATTTTTACTTGGGTGGTTTTTGCCTGCTGTTTTTCAATTTCACTTTTATAATGGAAATTAGGGAGGGGCAGGGGGGCAAAAAACAATTATTTGAAAATGCGCGCGGTGCGTGGGGAGACAAAAGCGAGAAAAGTTCATCCGTCCAGTGGAAAATTGTTGAGCTAACACTATTCCCCGTACGACCAGGAATCTGAATCATAGTTTTTAAAACCGGACCAGGCCGGGAACCGGTGTAGGCATGGGTTCATGGGTTCATGGGTCGGACCGGAGGTTCAATGGGTTGAACCGCATGTTTAAAAAATAATATTAATTATATAATATTACTAATAAATTTACATAATATCATAATTTGAATATAATTTATAACAAAAATCATTAATATAACCATTAAAATGTAAATATAAGTTTAGTAAAATAAAATAGGTACATTACAATATGTTTTTGTTTTTGTTTTAATTTTAAGTCGGCCGGTTTTCTCATGGGTTCAATTGGGTTCACCGGTCGGACCGGGAACCGGCCGGTTCAATCGGATTTTTTCTCTTTTAATGTGCAATTGGGTTTTTTGAAGGAACCGGACCGGGTGAGTGGCCGGTTCCCGGTCGAACCTGTCGAACCGGCCGGCCCGGTCCGGTTTTTAAAACTATGATCTGAATACCAAAGTCACTAGAGACTCTTTTTAAAAAATATATATTTTTTATATTTATTCTGGAAATAATACATTTCTATATTTAAAAGAAAAGGAAAAATTTTACTGATCTGGTCAATAAAAATAACAGAGATAAAAATATATATATAAATGTTAGAGACAAGATGAAACTGTGCTTATCTTCTTAATCACGCGTGGGAAGGTGCAAAATTCACTACACCTATTCCGATTTTTATTAAAAAATAAAGGAAATAATGAGATATTATCCCAAAATAACTTATATATATCTAATTGAGAATTATATTAAAAATATTATACATTTATTTACCGTTCTTTATATTTAAATATATATTTTAAAACTACGCTTTCAGTCACATGCGTACTTGAATATTAATTTCAATAGTTTACCGGCACAACATCATATTTAACAACATCACATAGTATGACACTTCAACCGAACTTTTATCATGTTATCACGCTACAACATCCAGATTTTGCCATGCCAGCATGTTATTGCATCGTGTCAATCAATAACGGAAGCGATAGTGCGCCATTAGAATTAATATTTAAGAATATCATGAAATCAAACTCACATTACTAAAAAAGTTTATTTTAATACGTGTATGATTTTAAGTGCAAAAAAGATCAAACATATATGAATTTCAGTGTAATTATCTCGAGATAGTATCGGTTTGCATAGACTATGTTCCATTTTCTTAGGATTCTCAGTATTACCAACGATAGAGACACATGTACTTCTGCCCCCCAAAAATAAAACATATACATGACAAATAAAGGGATTAAATTTATTTATTTTTTGAAGGACAATAATAGACTACAGCACATGATGGACCCGATTATCTCTCAGACAGTAAATCATTCTCCCTGATTTTTTTAAAAATTTTAAATAGCAAAAATGCTGTCAATAGTTTAAACATTTTCCTTTTTTTTTTAAAATTCATTTTGTTTGTTTTCGATTTTCTTTTTCTATTTTTTCCACTCACCGTTTCATTTCTGTTTTTTTTTAGGTAAAGCATTTTTCCCTCCCCTTTCTACGTTGGGGTGGCTGCTCCCTCTCATTTTGGTATAGCTGTGTGTGCACTGTCAGACTTATCTCTCATTGGACTGTATGATTTAATACTTTTTTTAATTAAAATTCATATAGTTTATAGATAGCAAGCATTTTTTCCCCCTGCAAAAAACCAAAAAAAAAACAAACGCCCTAGTCGGCTCAAGAGGTATGGAAAAAAAATAATTTAGCATATTGAGCATGATAATCATCGTCTTACATAATTGCTCTGTCAAGGTCACAACTGTCAATGTCACTGTCACGTGCACCAGCCTGAGCAGATTAGATGTTCTAACCAACCCAAATGACTCATTAATTATTAGTCTCACATTTGCCTACTTTCTTCACCCTGAAGACGCTCCTTCCCTCCCCCACACTACAGCGGTACAGCATTATTACCATTAAGAATGGAAAGAAGATATTTTTGATTATTTTTTATATATTCATTTTTAAATCTATAAAACACTCTTATAATCAAGAAAATAATGTTGTCCGCACTAGTTTGGGGCAATACTCATACACTTGTTTATTGCAATTCCATACGGTACTTTCTCAGCATCCAAGAATTAAAGTACACCTCAGACGGGATAGCAACTCGATCGTGGTGGCGGGGGCGCAGCCCTGTGATCTCATGAGATAGGTTTGGTGGGGATAGCGTATCTGCTCGGACACAAGGCGAGAAATGGTTACTCATATTCACCGTCACACAATCACATGCTCTCTATGATACATTTTAAGACGACCAATCCATCGTAACGTACCGCCGGAGTAAAATTGCCTATGTTTAATTTGGTATTTGGTTGGTTTTCATAAGGGGAAAAAAAAACTCGATCATCAAGAGACTCCAACAAACGCATAATTATTCTTGGGGTACTTTCGCGCGAGCGGCCGACTTGAATGGAATCGGAGCTGCTAATGCTTGTCAAATGGCAATTCCGTCCTACTTCGGAGCTCGCGGTCTCGCACGAATGTATATTATGATCTAATTATTAATAATGATGTGAATGATTTTTTTTCTTTTAATATACACTATCCAATATTTAGAAATTAAATGAATTATTTATAGTTAATTCAATGTCAGGTTGAATCATTGTATTGAAATGATGCATATATATATATATATATATATTCGTAGAAAATACTTGCTTGATGATAAGTATCTTATAATTATTGCCTACTTCGAACTTTAATCCTTTTCAAGGAACAATCTATACAAAATATAATTCTTAATAAGGAAAAGTCTATTAGAAGTTCTAAAATTATTTGATTTTTTGAACTTAGATATTAAAACTTTCTAAATAATTATTTCACTCATAAAATTTTATTTTCATAATTTTGTAAAGCCATTAAATCACGCTAATTTAAATATTATAGTATCAAAAAAATACTTATGTGGCAATAATACATAATATTTTTTGCATTAAAATAATGACACGGCATCTAACATATCGTTATTACGTCGATAAGAACTTTTTCTTATGTCATGATGTCCACGTTAGCGGGATTTAATAGTCTATCATAATGATAATTTAAATAAGTCACGAAAGCGAAATTTTATCGTTGAAAAAGTCATTTCACAAGTTTTGTAATTTAGGCTAAAAAAAATCGAAGAGTTTTAGGAGCACTTGTGTATTCCTCTCATTTTTAATAGGATATGGAATCGGATCTCCACCCGGGGATTGAATCTATATTTATTTGTCAAAATTTTACTTGGTGCGCAATAAAAAAAAATGTAAGATTCATTTTAAACTTGACGTTGCATTGCATAAGGTGAATAAATGGCAGATCTCCTTGGATTCCCATGCAGAGATCTATACATACATAACTGTATTTTTTTTTGTCTCCCAGTTATGTTGCACCACATGGAGAACGTCCCTTTGTCGTATTACTGAATAAATATTAGATAGTACTGAAACTGTCGTGCGGCATGCATGCCCCTTGAGGGTTCGGTCTGGCCAAAAAAACTACTCCAACTAAAATTGAAGATTCACATATCAATTTTAAATCGTATCAATTTACCTTAAACTAATCATATATCAATTAGGTGGTATGATAAATTGGCAAGAAAACAACAGGTAAAATTACAGCACGCTTGACGGAATGCGATTGGATTTGATTATTCATCGGCCCTAAAACATAATTGAATATGACAGCACCCCATCCTACATATAGGGATCATGTGGTCGATGAGTAGTTATACTTGCAGATTCCTCAATCCAATCTTTTTGACCTTGGCAATGGAAACTGCGCAGGGAGTGGGTTGATATCATTTAAATCCATGGAAAAGAGCTCCTCTTTGTCTAGTTCCCGAGGAACACTAGTCTCGTTTTGCATCCCATCCCACCCTTTTTTTTTCCCTTAATTTAAAATCATTTTATCTTTATTTTCACTCCCTTTTCATAAGCTAGTGGGGTAATGAAAATCTAACTTGTCTTGAGAAGAGAGCAGTATATGTAAACTATTTTGGGCCTCCAGTGATCACATGGTACTGAGTTCATCGGTACAAGCTTTGCGGCGGAAAGAGGCAAAAAGAAAAAGAAGAAAAAAAAAAAAGAGGCTTCAGAAACCCCCGAGCACTAGTCTAACGCTTAGTCCTTCAAGAAGGCAAATCTTCAGTTATAGTGTATGTGGTTAGTTCAGTTGATATTCGGGTTGGGTGCGGGGGGAACTCTTCGAGACTATAACGGCAATGGATCTGCGGGTTGAACTTTGTTTTTCGTGTTACAGTTCGTGTTGGTCTTTCTCAAATACCCTGTGAAGAAGTGGCGTCAAGATTGGCGCACCTGGACCGACCCTCGGATGATGCTTGAGTCAAGAAGGTAAGTACACCGAGTGGAGGGTGCAATCAAGAAACGAGAAGCGAATATTGTGACTCTACGACTTCAGCTATCCGATGCCCATGAGGTTTAGGATGTTTTATAAACTCCACCTGGGCGGGAGCTGACATATCGCTTAACCACAGATGGGAGGTTTCCTATAAACGAGAGGCAATTCATGTCCGGCCCAAATCCCTTCTCCGACGTAGCTGATCCTGAGCCCAGCAAAGATCGAGGGGTTTCTTCCAGCGGTCTGACCTCTATTATTCAGAAGTCAAAACGCTCGGGCTTTTAATCAAGGGTAAAATAGGCAACGGGGGTGGATAAAAAAGGGCAGGTTAAAAATACCACCCAAGAAGTCTCCGTTGGCAAAAGAGAGAAAATGGCCGCTGAAAGAGGTCCCACAACCCTATTCAACGCTGTGCTGCTCAGCTCAGCCGTCTGCTCTTCGGCTGCCCTGTTTCTCAGCTGCTAATATAGCGTAAGCAATCACTTGATGCCACCATTATTTCACAGCGTCCATGCATCTACAGAACGAGAAAAAGGTTGGGGGGGTGGGCTAACTTGAGAGAATGTCTCCACGTTTGTGTTGGTTTGATGGATACAAGTTGTTCGCGGCAACCGCCTAAAGTAGCAACAGGTGCGTAATTCCCGATTTACGCCAAAATGTACTGAAATTCGGGTACTACTATTAAGGAGCGATGTAGAGTGAACATGTTCATTCTTGGGCTCCATAATAACTAACTAGAAGATAAGATGGATGAAGCTGTTGCAACATCGCTATCACTTTAGTTTCCATTACCACCCAAGTCCATTATGGTTCTTTAACATTTACCTGTCCCTATCTATCTCTCTCTCTCTCTCTCTCTCTCTTTCTCTAGTTGGGCCAAAATTCAGAAGCTACGGGCGGGAGGGATGCCGTGTACAAATAGACTCCGGAGGAATTGACCCAGAGTGGCCCCACAAATAAATGAGACCAATAGCCTTTACCTTTCTTCCCAGTCTCCATCTACGTATGACAGTGGATACGTACTAGACCCGTAAAAAAGTAGGGTGGCCCGAAAATATGGCCCGCGAAAAAAAGCGTGACTGTCCCGGAATTTTTGGCTACAAGAGAACATCACATCGTGAACGGCACAAAATTAAATAGAGAATAGAAGTACGAAAAATATTTATAATATTAATTTTAAAAAATAATTAATTATATTTTAATATCTTATTTAAATTAATATAATATTTAAGTTAATTAATTATATTATATAAAAATTTATTTTAAAATACTAAATCACTTATATTTATTTGGTTGAAAATAATTCTTGTTTGATTGGAGCTGGGCTTAAGCAGCTTGGAACATGAAAAATTTGTGCCTGGGCCGGTGATTTTCTAGTACATGGAGATGATGTTTCAACCAAAATTAATATGTCTAATCTGTGCATGAAATTATAAACGGAATTGATATATAATCATTATGGATAATTTTTTAAAATAAGAGTGAATCGGCCCCATTTTAAATGATCATTTCGGTATCCTAGAGATGCACGTCGACCGTCGAGATCCAACAATGATAAATTATAAGTTTTCTTTCTTTCTTTTTGTGTTGACCAAGAACAGAGGGGTCACAGGACCTATGGCGGGCCCTTCGCTTTTGAAAGCAGCTTAAATGGACGCACTTCTGCTGCGTAACCCCATATAGCTCCCCCGCGTCTCGCGCTAATCATCAGCGAGTACTGATGTCCACGTTCCTACTCGGAACTGCTCCCCCAACTGCTGTTCTTCCTATCCTCTCTGTGAATATGAATTGCCCTTCTCCTTTCTCCTTCTCGGTTCTTCTGTTTCTCCCTTCCTCCGCCTTCTGCAAAATTCTCCTCTCTTTCATGGTCATCCATCGGTAAATCCCCCCACCTCCTCCTGTCTGTTTAGCGACCTTAAAACACCACAGAGGCTCAGAACATCTCCAAGCATGAGGTGGAGTCGGCGGAGGAAGCCTAAACCTTCGACCCACCCAGCCCGGGCTTCGCTACTCCCATCGTGGCTCCTCCGGTTCAAGAAATTGGGTATGAGCGGTGATGATGGTAGTGCGAGCGCTGATGCTGTAGACAACGAACCTGGGAAAGTAATTCCCATTGCAGGACAGAGTGGGAGCCCGGACCGATTCCCCAGTGGTGGAGGGCCTAAGCTTTATCGAGGGGCCGAGGCATCTTGGAAGTCGTCATCCCGGAAAGAGAAAGTTGATGGGGATCTCCAGGAGCTATTAGGCAACCCAGTCACGGAGCTAGGAGAGATGAAGGATTTCGACCGGATGGTTTCTAGAGTTCAGAGGATGCGAGAGGTGCAGAGTGAAGAAGAGAGCTTGACTGATTTGAAGACACCGAGGCGCAGAAAATTCACAGGAATGAGGAGGAGGAACAGAGGTAAGGTAGGAGTGGAGATTTCGGGTTCTAGCTCTAGCTCAACTGGGAGTCAGCAGGACTGCAGCTTTTTCGCTATGGATTTCAAAGAGATCGACAAGTTACTTCCAGAGCTACTTTCAGATGAGGAACAAATCGCAGAACTGAGAGCTGAAGATCTAAAGAATGAGAGACATAGGAAGACTCTCTATGTAAGTGGGGGATCGCCTAAGAGGAGAGCGACGCAGAGTTGCAGGGTCAGACTTCACTCTCCGCGAGCCAACCGAGGAACAGAAATAAGCAGATTGAGGACAGGTGAACAAACCAAGAGGTTTAAACAGAAGAGGAAAAAAAAGAGCAAGGAGAAGGGAAACGGGTTGGAGAGGTTTGCTGTTGTGAAGTGCTCGTTCCATCCCCAACAGGATTTCCGGGACTCGATGATCGAGATGATCTCGGAAAGAAGGATCAGGAGACCCAAAGAGCTCGAAGAGCTGCTCGCTTGCTATCTGATGCTGAATTCCGACAAGTACCACGATGTTATCATTGAGGTATTCCGGCAGCTCTGGTTTGAGCTGAATCAGCTCTCTTGCTGTGAATATGATCCTGCCTTGTTAGCAACAGAAGAAGACTAGTATCAGAGTTCATACATTGGCACCACTTTTGTCTAATCGTCAGTCATCGAGCTTGTAGAACTTGAAATATGCTGTACATAGACAGGTTAGGAACTTTCAAGATCATCATGCCACAGGATTTTCTCGTTTTATAGGAGCATCCGAATTAGACGAGTCGACAAATCAGGGGTCAGAGCAGTTTACTATCAACTGTTCTGTGTAGTTATTGTTCGACAGGTTATGATTACCGTGATATTCGTATAGCTTAGGGCTCAGGTGTAGATTCCGAACGAACCCAAAGATGAAATTAGTTATTTACACGACTCGTATTGTAGTCCTTGCCTGAAATTGCTGGATAAAGTAATACCCAGACAGGGAGGCACCTAAGACTGGCCAGATGAGCAAAGTGATAGGAATGGTTTCATTTAATGAAACCTACCCTACCCACAGAGATAACATTTAACAAACTCAACAGAGCAGCTTTCACCTCTAACTGGACGTCTGCATCGATAATGGTGGTCCCTTGAAGTTGATTTCGAGTTTGAAGCTAGTCATTGCACAGCAAGAATAGGCCCAGCCCTTAAAATTCCTACTAACAAAGGAGCCAAGAAAGAGACCTGCTGCATGAAACGTGCTCAAAGGCTCAAAGGAAATTGCAACATGCTATGATCTGTTGGTTGATTCAACTAATTCTGTTCGACAGGCCATAAGTCTTAAGTATACTAACTGTATCTTTTCTGTAAGAAAACTGCTTTCAAAAATCCTAACATTGTCCACAAGATGATCCTACAGAAGTACAAAGTGTTTTGTACTAGAACTTATTAGAACTGCTGACTGTCTGGCAAAAGTAACCACTACCAAGTTCTTTCCCAGCAAAACTGTTCATGTTCCGCATATCCTACCATTTTCCTTGGTCCACCCACGCAATTGAAACATTCTTTCCGCCACTGGAGCCTTTCCTCTCAGAATAAACTTCCTGATTGCCAGAGCCGGGGTCCTCAGTCAAAAATTGCTCCCAGAACTTATCATTGACCCCGGCAACCATAACAGCAGTATTGGGACCCATCTGTTTTTGGATCGAGGCAGCAGTATCAGAAGCAGCAGGGGCAGCCAAAGGTGGCTCAGAATTCACATCGACCACATGGGTGACATGCTGAGCATCAACATTTACTTGAGGACATGAGAAATTCGGGCTATTCCCCTCCACGCAGCTAGTTTCATTGAGATCCAAATCAGAGCCACATGAAACGTAAGTTTGACTCACATCACGCACCATGTCGTCCCATAATGTTAGGGACGATTCCAACTGCTCAGAAAGCTCCTTAATAGAAGACAATTGAGAATCCCCATTATGATTGTCAATCTCCTCATGGAAATCAGTCTGAGCCAACCTTCTTTTCTTACTCTGCAATTCTAGTTCTGGAAATGTATTTGGCTTCTGTAGAACGGTAGACAAATTTGACAGCATAAGTTTGTGCCTTTCCTGTATTTGTATAAACCTGTCTTTGAGTTGCTGCAACTGCAATTCAGACCCTCTTTTCTCCTCCTCGTCCTTTTCTAACTCTGAAAGCAAGAGTTGGTTACCATTCTTGAGTGTCGAGATCCTGTTATTATAGACTTGCCTTTCTGATTCAGTCAGAGGAGAAGAGCTGAGCAGTGTATTCTGTTGCAGTTTCTTTACGGAGTGGATGTGGACAGGTTTTTGCCGACGGATGTTCTGCAGAAGATGAGGCCTACCTCTGATAAAATTTTTATTTGCAAACTCCCCTTGTTTGGGATCAATCTTTCTGAAGCCCTGCTCAAATGCAAATAGTTGAGGATATCATAGAAAGGACATCCGAAGAGAACGGAAACTGAGACTGAGAACTGGGTAACGAAACTCACGTATGTGTTTAGCTGTCTGATGAAGCTGGAGTAGTTGTTGTGCTTGAAGAATCTTGGGAGCAATTTTGAAGCGAATTCCAACTGATTCCACACGATGAAACTGTTGTTAGATTGACTCCAAGACACAATAGCGTTTGTGGAGTGATCATTGACCATTTCGTACGTCTTTGATAGGAAAGGAGGGAGAGACTTTATCAAGCTGCTTTGAGATTCATCCATTTCGCAACACCCTAAGATTGATAAGCCAAAAACTGCAAACTCCAGTTTCTTATGCGCAAGATCATCAACACTCTTATTGGTATAATCCCGAGTAACAGGCGGAAATGAGTCGATCAAGAAATTTCCACCACTCACGCAGCCAACTTCTGCCCGGGCAACTCAAATCTCTGCTCTAGCAATGAGCTGCAGAGAACTACCCGAAACTCAAAGGTGAGAACTTCAAGATTTTGACCCAGAATCAAGAAGCCTGAGCAGTCCCTATTACAAAACCAGTTAAATTCATAGATCAAACACCCAACATTTGGTGACAGAAAACACCGGAAAGCCAATTAGATTGAATCAACAGAACATGCAGGAGTTTTAGTATAGACAGAAACAACGTGAGGACCAATCCAATTATTCAAGCGAAGAGGGAACATACTAGCCCAATTGCTACATCCTTCAAGTCAAAATCCAATTGAGCTCCATCAAGAAACACTTCATCGAGCAGCTCAAGGCCAACAACAAGCGCCCAATTATCTCAGTCGCACAAGAGCAACCGAGACAGACCTTATCCAGGAATCTCGAGGCACACCCAATTAACCGCCACGACAGCTCTCGGTAACGTACATGTCGGAAAGCTTCCTAGGAGGAAAGAACCGCCAATTCCCAGAAACCCGCAGCAAGGGGGAAAAAAAAAGAGAATCCTCTCACAACGAAGTCCTTCTGGGATCAAACGCAAATTGCGTCACTGAGAATCGAAGCAGAAAGGAACCAACTTTCCACGGAACCGAAATTCTAGAAAAGAGGGAGATCCTTTTATAGCCTAGAAAAATGATGATGAAACTTTGGCGGACGCGGTATTCCGCTGTCTGCTGTACAATAGAAGGAAGGAGAAGGTAAAAGGTTTTTGGTTTTTCTGTTATTAAGGGAATGATGGGGACTGAGGTGATGATGGCGACGGTGGCGGCTGAAATTCAACCCGGATCGAAACGGACAGGAGGGAGTAGAGATGAAAGCTTGCAGCAAAAGGCAAATACATATATATATATATATATAATATTACAGTAGTCCCAGAATCCATCTGTCCATGTCCTAGAAGAAGTTCCTATCATCCCCCTGAACGTTAATCGCGAACGAGTTAAGATCAAACTTCGATCCTCAGCTAATGAGACTCTCGTTGACCGTTCAGAGTCTCATTCCTCGTACCTTTAAGGCCGAGTCCCCTCCACGAGTGAAAATTTACCATTGCTCACTATTTTCCGTAATTGATAATTAGACTAATATGTGTATATATATATATATATATAGACACGCGCGCGCGCGTGATGGAAGAGAAAATCTTGAATCACATTAACTGCTCATTCCATGAAAGGAATATGAAATTGGAATCACATCAACTGCTCATTCCATTTTAAGGGATGCGATTCTCTTTTCCAGAGCAAAAGGTTTGAGATGTTCAAAAGTTCATCTCCAATTGCATAGAAGGAATTTGAATGCCCGCACGTACACAACACGTCGGATCGAAGAATACTGAATGCTCGACGAGAAGATCGATCATGCTCCGATTCCGTTTGACAAGGCAAATCATGTCCGGAGCTTACCCAATCTTACACGTCCGAATCTCAAACTTATTTTCGGACAAGAAAAATCGTCGCCCAGATGTCAAAGCAGCCACGCCGTCATATTCACCGTGTCTCTCTCACTATCCAAATACCCTCAAATTAACAATCAACTGCAACTGTTAACGTATCTGATCCTCCCTCTCACAATATCAGTCCCCACCAAAACACAATCATTATGCACAAAAGAAAAAAAAAATCGTAATAGATAGTTCATTCTAGACTTAACAATGGAAGAAGATGGAGGGGTTTGAGAATACCACCGATTACGCGTTCTGCAGATCTAGCAGGAGAGGCTCACAAACCGAGACGACTGTCCGAAAGTTAGTGAGTCGGATGAGGAATCCATCTGGGAGGAGAGTGCTGAGAAGGTTACTAGCTAGGAAGGGAGGAGGGTCATGTGCTTGTTTGAAGGCAGATGGTGCCTGATCATATGGAGGGAAAGAAGGCGACGGTGCTCAATGCTTGGTCGGGGCTGGTGAGCATGAGAGAGAGAGAGAGAGGAGGGTTTTCATAGATGGGGGCACCGCAAGGTGAACGCTTGACCATGCGGTTGGTTTTAACGCAAAGTCTAATTCAAAAATATATGGTATGGTGACATGTTCCGCCTAATTTGATCGAAACCTTGAAACGGGCATTAAGACTTGACGAAATCATGTTAGTGAGATACGAAATTCCATAACCTTCAATAGTAGGGGACTAATGAGCCGATAAACCATGGTCGCACTAGGATGAACAGTGACTCATCCTGCGAGCCTTGCATATTATTCTCTACTTGTGTTGGAACTTCAAAACATCCGGAAAACCAAGAAAGAATCCAATGTGTCATCCACGTTTTAATGGGTCGTCACTCATCCTATTCTTGGGTTTTTAGGGAAGATCAAATATCTCCACCATAATCAATCAATCAATCAATCAGATTATGCAAATTGGGAGCACAAGACTCTTGGATCGAACGCGTTCAAAAGCTTTGGGGTCTTAGTTCGACCGTGTTCCTTCGAAATTCGATCGTATTTCTGTGAGGTCAAGTATTCGTCTTGCACAGTTGATGGAAGCTTTTTGCATTCTATAGTTTTAAGTAATGAATAGAAGAATATCACTTATAAAAAAAAAGATTCCATGATATTTTCCCTTTTTTAATTATTATTTTCTATAATTATGTCCATAATTGTAGATTTCATATTTGGTGACGAGGAATTAATTATTTGTCAATTATTTCACCAACCATCTAAAGTTGCCCTTCAGCTTTGGAAACTTCGATTATTTGACTGGCGCAGGTATGTTATCCCAAAGAGATGATGCCTGCCATGTGGTGTCAAGGAAACCACGAAACGCTACGCGATAAGTTATACGACGGCGTTGAACATTATGGGAGCAAGCTTGTCCTGCTTGTCTACATCAAGAAGCGTGCTGCTCTGTTCTTTAAGCTTTGATGCTTTTACAAGCTTTGGCCGAACCCGAACTTGTCGAGAATTACTTGCGGACGGGATGCTGTGAGATGTTTAGTCTCTCCATCGCGAGTTAACCATCGAAATGACCACAAAAGGAAGTTCATCTCGTCAACAGGAACACGTGCTATTTAAATTGATGACTTAAGTGAAGTGTGCACTATCACAGTGCGATCGTCTGTCCATCTAGATCAATTTTGGCTGGCTCCTTTACATTCGAATCAATAATTTCACCAAATAATGCGATCACACAGAGTCTATTTTTCACGGCCCAGTTGCAGTTCGACGAAGAAAATGGCAAGATATTCTTCCTAGTGTGGTCAAGAAGCCACAGGAGGAATAGAAAAAGATAAGAAGAGAGCTCGGGGATGATTGTCCCTCAGTTTTTCTCCATCGAGAAGTAATTAGCAAAAGTGTATTAACGTATAAATGAATCTCATTCACTTTTCCAGCAGGATGGATTAAGGGTATAGAATTCCGAATTTGATTCTGTTTGTCCCCCCTATTTCTGGTGATAATGTTTGGGTTTTGTTACTGTGATGGACGCCAACTCCCGTGAAGCTGCACGAGTTCTGCAACTGTGGCCATCAGAGCATACGCTGCCGCCAGCTTCCCATGCTTTCCTTTGAAAATGGTGACAGAACTTGAACTAGACTGAGAAACTTCGGAGTGGAGCACTGTCTTCGGGCTATGGGAGTGGACTGGCCGGTACGGTAATAAAAGAAAACCTGTGCTCTTTTTCTGAGGGAATTTCGCGGAACTCTAGTAACATCAATAGCTTTTGTTGGTTAAACCCACATCGCACCACTAGCTCTGTCAATTAAAACAGCATTCGTCGAGTCCCTCATCAACAAGCCGATAATCCTTCCGATCGATTTCTTAGTGATACTGGGAACAGGGGCAACCACATGCTGACTGTCCAGCAAAGCGGGTGGGTCTCCCTTAAAGTTGTTTTGTTCTTTGTTCCCGTTCCGAGCATGAGCCGTCCTCGCTGATGCAAGATCAGCAGATTGGCCGTGTCCCCCAAAGTTCAAACTGGGAAGCTTGCAACCAAACTGTTGTTAAAAGTTGAACTAAAAAGAATTGTCTCTGGATTCAGTTTTCCAGATGATATTCCATTCGTTTCCAATTACATTATCTCATATCCTCTATGACCGGAGATAAATTCGACTATGATTCTCGTTCTGCTGTAAAAAAAAAACCCGGACCACAGCATGAGCGCAACCCATCCGCATTAGCTCCAAGAGATGTTTAGGTCTGATGATATGTGAGCAAGAAGTGGTGCAAATATTTGTATGTTCTCTGGAAAAAGTAAAACAGTTTCAATTTGGAACCAGGAAATGCGGACAAGAGATCTTTTGTACAATTAGCCAATATTACATTTACATGTTCTTCAATTTCACTCCCCAACTAGAATTGAACAACACTGTTCAATCCACCTTATCCCATTGGCTAACAAAAAATCAAAAGAACCTGCCCTGATTCTTAAATTTTAAGCATCGAATAAAAAATTATTTTCTTCACAATGAACAAATAAATAAGGAAAAGAAAGGAAAAAAAAACATTGAAATGAAATGGATCAAATTACCAACTTCCGGGGATCTTCACCCTCAAGAACAACATACAGCTTCACCGCCTCCCTCATGTCATCAAATCCCTCACACCCCTCAAAGAACTTCATCAGTTTCCCGAGCTCTGCATCCCCTAGGTTGTCGATAAACGGGGTGATTGGCATCGCATTCTCAGGCTGGAACCCGTAGGCGTTCGGGTTATCATCCACAATCACGACCCGCTTAAGATCTCGGCCCAGTCCCGACAAGTCCTTTACGAACTTCCCATCCATCTCCCTACAGGAGTCCCGGTAAAGCCGGTGTGAAATCATTTCCCCCGTGGGGTCTAGCCGGTCAAGAACAAGTGAAGCGTATTCTTTCAGGCCTGCAGTGAATACGACAACCTCGAATCTTTCACTGATTTTTCGGAGGAACCTGTCTACCCCAGGACGCTTGAGGACATAAAAATTCATTCTTTCTCCATTTATCAACGGCCGCACAATGAAATCGAACTTCTCTGGAGGCGGGTCCGACTTGGAATGGACGAGTGTCTCATCGAGATCGAGGAAGATAGTCTTCCGGGTTAGGGAGTCTAAGGGGGGGAGGGCATTAACGTCCTCAAAGGCGAGGACTTTGCAGGCAGAGCCCAGGCTCTCGGTGGCAACCGCCACGGTCTCCTCATTGTCATTGGGGAACTTCTTGAGGATCTTGAAGCCCTTCTTGCGGCGGCTGCTCTTCGGGGTGGTGATCTGGGCAAGCCTCGAGAAGATCCTGATGAGGCGTCGGCGGCAAGAGTGGAGAGACCTGTTGATGGACGCGAGTACCGAGGAGGAGGCGGGAGCGGTGGAGTTGGCAACGCAGCCCTTGACTGGGGACTTCCTCGGCCGGCGGTGGGCACGGCTGCCGCTTCGCCGGCAGTCTTTGATGGACTTGGTTGGCGTCCTCTTCACAATTCTTGACACCATTATTGCCTCAGATGGCGACCTTGTAAATTCTGGCGAGAGAGAGAGAGGCGTTTGAATGCTTGAGGTGTGTAGGATCGCTGCAGTTTGGTTTGGGTTTTTTATCTCAAAAGTTTGGTTTGGTTCGGCGCAACGGTAAGCGGAGTAGGTTCGGAACCGCAGCTGAAGGGCTTGCCTTTTTGTGGGGGGGCTGTTTTGTTTAATGTACGAAATGCTAACGGCCGGCTCGTTAGCGAGCGGAGACGTCGCTGCCGCCCCTGGCCTTTCTTTGTCGTTTTGTTGCCCTAGCCCTGTCTGTCTCTTTGGAAAGGTGAAATCGTTACATAAAATTAATCTAATCTAGGTCATCATATGAATATTCAAGTTTAAATTTTTAAAAATTTTGAAAAAATAAAAAATATAAATATGTTGCCTTTCGGTTTTATTACGATGAACATTTTTTGTGTGCATCACAATGAATATTTAGTCAAATTATATGGTAGTCATTTCTGCACTAATTAATCTATTCTAATCTTTTAATAATTATGAATGGTAAGAGCATGGAAAATAGCACCTCGGCTGAGTCTGATTTAATTCCTAATTTAATTTATTATGAACAATATAAACCCATAAACCAACGTGTTAGACACAGAATAAATATGTATAATTGATAAAAATACAAAGGTATGCTCAAATGGTGTGTATATGCTGCTGCATACACACGTTGCAGATGTATACATACATACACACATATATATATATCCGACCTTATTTCCTGTAAGGTAATATTATACTACCTTTGGCTAAGTAAATTACCAAACACCCTACCCATCCTAATGTAAATACAAAAAGTAAAGAAAATCCTAATATAGAAAAAAGACATGGAAGAAAATATTCACCAGCAGCTTCCTCTTCCTATGGCATGCACAATATATGCAAGAATTCTAGCAAGAGCACGTGATCATGGCAAGAAAACTCACAATGATGAGGGTGCAGATTGTTTTCCATCAGAATATAAGTAGGAAATGCTTTATACAACTCGTACAAAACTACGAGATGCTCACATGAAAATGAAACCATTGTCACAGTAAAACTGCCTACCATCATGTTCATCTGCATCATGTAGTCGTGCAAGCAGCAGCTCAGGAGGTTTTTTGAAATGGCAAAAGGAATCTAGATAAATAAACTTATGCTTGGATAAATAATCAGCAGCAGAATAGTCCTCGAAAATCCATGAACCTGCGACATCGAATTCAAGAGGAAAAAAAAAATCTCAAAGCTCTTGCTCTATCAAATTTATACATTATCATTGCATCAACATGTTCTGTGCTCAATTGAGATCCCACATCTAAGCTCAGTAGGCAACATCAGCACCACCACCAAACTAATCTCTAATCTTCTATAAATAAAGTGTGTGTAAGGTGCAGATATTACTTCTGGATTACACAGGTAGTTGAGGCCTCAAAAAATGAAACAATTTGAAAGGTCAATTTTGCTGTATAGAGGTATAAGCTGCATTTAGAAGACCAAGCTTTTGTGCGTTTGGAAGCTTCTTTAAACACAATCATTGCCCTAGGGAATCATTTCGAGCATTGGCAGCACTGATCCCAGTAGGACTACTCCTCCGCTTTGTTCTAGGTAGAATAACCGGTCTACAGCAAATCAGAACAGAGAGCAACTCCACTGTAAACGAAACCATCACAGTCCATATAAAGAAGGTCTTCCTCCAATACCAAAGGAACCTTCTCAATAAAGGCAGTTCAGACTCAAGGATCAATGTCGCATCATAGATTTCTGGGATCCCTGCTCCAGCATGGTATTCTGCTCGTTGTTCTATAAGCACCCTCAAGCAGGAGGTAGGCATGTGGCCTTCAGTAATACCCTGGAACTTCACATTAATTGTCTGGGACTCCGATATGTATCCAGCAATTAGAGGAGCAATCTTAAGCATAGTCAAGACAAGGCGTACAGGCTCGCTTTTGAAGAGTAACATGCACGGATGGGTTGAACTTGCAAGTGTTTGACCGCTGGCAGACAGGAAATCTACTCTGATCTTCAAACCATACAAATGACATTCAGTTAGACCTCCCCTAAATTCATGAAACTACAGTAGCTTCCCAGAAGAGAAACGTTTAATAAAAAAAATAAAAACACTATTGTCAACGCCATCTTGCTTTATTGATAAAGCACATACCTGAAAGATTCCAAGGTGTTTGTTATAATCCGACTCAGGCAATGTTAAGCTAACAATGGCCTCGAGCTTTTGATTGGGTAGAATAAACCGTGACTGCTGCTGCCTGCTCCTCATTTGAATCAATTCCTTGAACTTGGCCCCAGAATCAACACCACCACATGAAACCACTGGCACATAAGCAACAGGATGCTGTTTAGTGTAATCAAAGTTCAACTTTTCCTCTATCCTTATAGGCTCCTCGATCAAGAACCTCATTATAAATCCAGTCAACAGAGTTGCAGTGATCAGTAAGCCAAACAAAATGGAGCAGACGTAAATTGCCCAAAATAACCCGCACCCAAATCTCAACATAAGCATCCAGAGCGATTCGTGCTCCTTCAGCCATTGATATATGAAGGGACTCGCATAATTCCACATCAGGTTCCACAAATTTGACAATTTTCCAGCTATATAATCTCGGCCGTGCCTCACCGTGGAAAGAGGGTCCATGATGAACATAAGAGAAGTATATAAGCACCAGAAAGGGAGTGTCAACATCTTAATTAGGAGACTGAACTGAAACCCTATAGCTTTGATTAAAAATTCGACCAGATATACGAGCATATTAGACGGTGGAGCTTCACTGTCGCCGGGCGCACTAACTGAGTCGACGGAGTCACCTACTGGGACGCCGTCCACCTCAGTAATCACGGAGTCTTCATGCGACTGTGCCTCCGGAATTTCGGCTCGGACAGAACTAGAAGACTCGAGCGAGTCACGAATTCGCTCGCCATCTGCAATCGTCGTGGTCGAAGCATCACCCATCTCATCATTACTCGCGGTGGGAGGAACTGGGTTTGAGCTGACTCGATCCCGAGCTCTGTCCAGCCTATCGACACGACCCTCATTTTGCTTGGAATCACGAGAAGGCCTGCGCCTCCGCAGAGTTGCGGAGGGAACCGCAGACGGCCGCACGGACTGGTCCAAATCGACGCAGTCGTAGAAAGGGAAGTCGTCGCTGGCATCGTAGAAAGGAACGTCTGCCTCGCTGCTAAGGGCCGAGGAGTCCATTCACAGGATGGAAGTGAAGAAAAGTTTCCTGAATTTAGGGTTCCATATCCTCCGCATTGGGATAAGAAGGTAGAAGAAGCCTTCGCCACCACTCAAGGAGGAGAGCAGTTGCCAGAGTGCCAACTGGCGGGTGCGCCTGATAAAGCTCCTACCGAATTGTTAATTTGACGCCCTAAACTTTACCTTTATAAAATGTGGGCCTATATACTTATACGTATAATTAATTAATGATTTGAATTTAATTACACGGGCCGACAAAATTATCACGTAATATCAGAAATTATATTTATGCTAATTTTATATTAAATAAATCGTATTTTTATTCGATAATTCTATCTGCTCCTCTTAGGCGGGGCGTTCCTTTTCAATTATCTATCAATTTTTGTGGTATAGGAAAATTAAAATTGCCCCATTTTCCTTTTTTTTCTTTTTTTTGGATGAAAACAAAGGAAAAACATCAAATCTAGAGCTGTAATTCGAGCTGATATAATGTTATAATATTAACTGATCTAAAAATGTTAATTTGGGTATAAAATTTTTATATTTAAGTGATATGTATTATATGAATAATTACTTTTTAAAAATAAAATTTTATATTTTATATTTTAAAATAAATTTTATCATATAATTAACTAATTATTTTTAAAATTTTCTCATAATTTTTTATTATAAAATTTATTTTTATATATTTATATCAACACAATTTTTTTAATATATTGCTGTCATATGGTTTCGTTTCTTAGTAATGATAAAGGAGTTCACATCAACATTCACATCCTCCTGTCTCATCCCGTGCACTGGACGGCCAGACACCGAGTAGAAGGGTGAATTAAGAATTATTTCTAATAAGTAAATAATAATAAAAAAAAGGAAATGCAACGACAGCAGCCAGCCACCGACACCCTCGTTTTCCAGAGAAAATGACATTCATCTTTGACTCGTGAGAAATTTCTTTTTCTTGATTTTATTTCTTATATAATATAAGAAGATGTCAATTAAATTTTAATTACTAGTAATTCATCTATCTTTATTTTTGCATGTGTATATATTAATTAATTATAAGATGAGACCATTTAAGATATACTAAAAAATTTATAATAAAAAGCATCTAAATAAGCTGAAAATAAAAAAAAAGCACACTGTCNATAAAATATAAAAATTTTATAATAAATATTAAATTTGTAATTCCTAAATTACTCTCATCCCACATTTCAATTCATAAGATAATTTCCACTTCAATGCTGGCCATGGCCCGCGGCCCCTCTTTCATTCTCTCTCTCTCTCTCCCACGTGTTGAACAGTCGACTGACTGACTGTATGTCTTGTAAGTGGCGTGGCATTCACAAGATCACGTTAGGATCAATTTTTCAATTAAATCAGTCATAATCTGCCGATAAAAGCTTACCATAAGGAAGATTTAATTATAGATAGTAGGTCGAATTTGATAGATAAATTTATATTTAAAAAATAGAATGCATTCTTTATATTAACACAAACAAAATATCATTATTAACCCAAAATTAATATGATCCTATTTTAATTCTCTTATCACAAAATTTTTTATCAATTTTACCGTATTATATTACAACTAAAATTTCAGTAAAGTTTCGCATTTCATAAAGTACTAATTTTGCATTAAAATCAAATTTTATGGAGCTGGGCCCACCGTAGTCCATGTCAAAGTATGCAGAGTAGACCACCTGTCTGCTGCCGTGTCGTCTCTCTCTCTCATTTCCGTGACTTTTCAACTTCTCACTTTCTGATTTATCTTGACAGTCGAGAGCTTCACGACACGAGTTCCCAGTTTTCACTCGGATGAAGCTCAGGCTCTCGCTCATGGAAGGCAAGAACCAGCTGGTGTTCCTGATTGTCGCATTAAGCTGCTTCCGGCTTCTCAGTCTCGCCGTCTCAAAGCTGCCCCAGGAAGAAGGTGAGAGGCTTGAGCATCCCCTTTGGTATTCCACGTTGAAATCTTGACCTTTTGTGTTTACATTTGTTTGGCAAGATGATCTTTCCTTCTCATGAATTCGGAGCGCCCAGTACAAGCATCTCGAGAAGGTCTTCTAGTTCATGAAAATGGGAAGTTGTTAATGCTCTTACGATGCCATTTAAGGCGGAGATTCTAACTATGGAGATTGTAACTTGAGATATCTGCTGATGTATTATCATGTTAATCTTCTCCAAAAGAGCTTATGGAAACCACATAGAAAGCTTACTCTTGGGCTGGTAGATTGGGATGTAATACATGTCTATTCCATTCTCCGAGCTAATTCTGTTCCTGTGATAAATATAAACCTCTGATGAGCTTCTCTGGGCACCTGATTCCATTGTATGTGAAGCTCATAATATCATGAGGTTCCCATTTTTTTTTATATAATTAAAAGAGAGTGTTCCCCCTTATCTACTCCATGCAAGTAACTCTAGCAGTATGAGCTCAATTTCAATGGAAAAAAATCTGTGATCTTTGGTGCATACATTTTGTCAATGTTGCTGATTTTGCCTTATCGAATGTTGCAGTTGATGCACTCAAACAGATTACCAGTATGATGGGTGCAAAGTACTGGGAGTTCGATCCTGACACTTGCCAAGTCCTTAGTGTTGGTTTATCCCCGCAGCCACTGGATGGAGCTGAGAGCTCTGTTGAGTGCCAATGCAACTTTCCAAATGATACACTCTGTCATGTTGTGAAGATGTATATTTATTTCTGAAGTTGATTTAACTTTGAACACGTTATCATTCACTGGCCACTTCTTGAGCTCGATATTATTTGTTTTTCTTTTCTCTTGCATGATAGAATGCTCAAGCGTTATAGTCTTCCAGGAAACCTTCCACCTGAACTTACTACCAGGCTTTTTTACCTTAAAGAAATGTAAGTGCTAATCTTTTACTTGATCAATTGCAATTTTATTGATAATACTTTTAAAAATATGATTTTACTTGATTTTGCAGTGATTTTGCGTACAACTTTGTAAGCGGAATGATACCTCGAGAGTGGGCATCACTGCAGTTGATCTCGATGTAGGACATGTATATAAAATAGAAGAAATCTTCTTAATCAGTTATCTGTTTCTCTTCTTCTGAGTTGGGTAAAATTAATAATGCAGCTCACTTCTTGTTAATCGCCTAATGGGGGAAATACCAACGGAGTTGGGAAACATCACTTCCCTCACATATCTGTATGTTTAATTAGTGCTGCTCAGTTCAATTCGTTTTTGCATTTTTATAAATTTATTCGAGATTCTTCATCAGATCCCTTGAAGCCAACCAATTCTCAGGCTCTATTCCTCCAGCACTCGGGAGCTTAGTTAACTTGGAAACTCTGTAAGATTATTTATGTATATCTATCTATCTATCTATTTTTGGAACTCTTATCCTATTAGCTCAATATGAATTTTTATGTACCAAAATTTCAGGATATTGTCCTCTAATCAGCTCACTGGGAACTTGCCTGCATCCTTTGCTGGTTTAATATATCTAACTGACTTGTATGATACCATTGAATCTTTCCTCTTTAAGGATCTCTATGTGGTGATTATAGATAATAGATGTCTTTCTTAACCAATTCAGCAGGATAAATGATAACAAATTGAGTGGCGGAATTCCGAATTTCATCAAGAACTGGAAGCAACTGAGCAGATTGTAAGATTCCTTGTTTCTGAATACCTCAATTCTCTTAAGATGGATTTTATTGGAATGAACATTTGAATGGCTATACACTGATTTTATTTACATTTTGAATGTTGAAGAGAAATGCATGCTAGTGGACTTGAGGGGCCCATTCCATCCGAAATTTCAGAATTGGGTAACATGTTGGAGTTGTAAGCTAATAGTTCTGTACAAGTTTCATCTATTATTTTTGATACTTCGAGTTGCCAATAGTGGATGCTAATTAATTTGACATACAATTTATGATGAAATGAACTTTGAACAGGAGGATTAGCGATATCAATGGTCCCAATCAGCTCTTTCCCGACCTGCGAAATATGACCAACCTTGAGAAACTGTAGGTTTGCAGCTCATGTTATCTCTCTCCTCTTAGGACTAAACCTTGTATCTTGCACTTGATACGTATATGGATATATTAAGAGCCTTATGCTTGCTTCCAGATGAGTTAGTGGGGACCTTTATCGATGTATGTATATTATTGTGTATTATGTTTGATTAACTCCTGATCAATCTTATGGAAGCTAGAGTATTGAGAAACTGCAAGCTCTATGGGGAGATTCCTGCATATATTTGGACACTGAAGATGCTTGTGGTTTTGTAAGTTTCAGCATGTTAACATGCTATTATCGCTTGTACATGGGTTCTTCCTTTGTCTTTTGTTGACATCATTCTTCTTTGCTGGAAAATCTGTGGAAAAACATTTATGAGAGTGTGGCATAACAATCAAGTTGAAGTGTAATTTGCTGCTTTGTGATTGCTGTCTACAATTACCTAATAATTTGAAAATTTAATGTTTTTTTATACCTTTTTTTGTTGATAAAGGGATGTCAGCTTTAACAGCTTACATGGGAAGATTCCGGCCACAATCATTGGGCAAGACTTGAGATTCATGTAAGTTCACATCTTAAACAAGCCATTGGATTGAAGATCTGTTCTAAATCTCTTTTTTATGTGCCCAGCTTCCTAAGTAGCAATTTACTTAGTGGAGATGTACCAGATTCAATCTTGAAAGATGGAAGCAGTGTGTAAGTCTCGTTATATGAGCATACTTTTTCTCCAAATGTAAATTATGCATTGAAAGATGTAATATGTGAGTTTGAAGAACTTCTCTTCCTGATATTAATGCCATAAGTATTGCATGTCATATTCTGCAAGGCTTGTTATCACCAACATAAGTTTTCATTTCTTGGTTTCAGTGATCTTTCATACAATAACTTCACATTGCAAAGCTCTGATAAACCGACATGTCGTGATGACAAGTGAGAGTAATTTCCTCTATCCTGTTTCTATCTAATGTGGTTAAATACATGGATTATACATAATGAATAATATTAAAATTTTCTTTTTCATTAGGAATCTATATTTGAATTTGTTCCAGAGCTCTTCAATGGAAAGCAACATGTAACTCCATGAACTACATCTTGCTAGTCACTCTAGGCCCTATTGTTTGCCTCTCTCTCTCTCTCCCTTTTCTTTCTAAATTCAGATGTTTCAGTGTTTGATAGAAGTGACATTTAAGTTATGATCTTATTGTGACAGATCTGGAAATCTTCCATGCCTCGAGAGTTTTCACTGCCCAAGATGTAAGTATACGTTAAGAATATCTATCCTATTTTGGATTATTGAAAAAATAGTAGACAGTGGGAAGCTTCAGCGTCCATCCTTTCTATCCCATGGACTGCTGCATTCATCATTCTCATCTGAAACTTTCTAGGATTTGTATCTAGTCTACTCTGTATGTTTCACTTCTTGCTGCACATGTTAAGTCATGATCCTGCTTGAAGCTGTTTCTTTTGTAAATTTTTTATTATTATTTCTTTTCACAGATTCAAGCTGTCTAAACGTTAACTGTGGTGGAAAAGATGCTGCAATAAAAGAAAATAATAAAAAAGTTTTCTATGTGGGAGATGGAGGTATTGAGGGTGGGACTGCAAGATTTTTTCTAAACAGTGACCAATACTGGGGATTCAGTAGCACTGGTGACTTCATGGATGACGGCAATTTCCAAAATGTTCGATACACTGCCTCCCTTGCGGGATCGAACTTGAATGAGTTGGATTCAACAGCTCGAATAGCCCCGATTTCTATTACTTATTTCCATTACTGCTTGGAGAATGGCAACTACACTGTTCGTCTTCGTTTCTCGGAGATTCAGTTCACTGATGATGACACCTATAGCAGCCTTGGCAAGCGCGTATTCAATATATATGTTCAGGTACGAGAGAATCTAGGTTCTTTAACCTTATGGCAAGTCAAAGGAGATTTTATTCAGTTTCTTCTTTGTGAAAAAAGGAGAACGATATGCATGTTTTGGACTACGACAATGTCCTTTGGAAAAAAAAATTAACATATTTATGTGTGAAAAATGGAAACTGGAAACTTGAAGTAATTTTCAAAGTTTTTTCGATGAAGTCAATGTTGCTCCTCTTTGAATTACCAACAAATGTTTTATGTACAAATTTGAGGTTACAGGCCAAGCTCAAAAGCACTCAGTCAATAAAACAATAGATTAAATGAAAGAACTAAAACAAAATCAGTAATCCAACATAAGACTCCAGCCTTTCCTATGAGTGACTTCACGTTTTCAAGGCCCTTTTTCTTCCAGCTACTAGACATTCCAAGAAATCTAGGATGAATGTTTACGTACAATTTGTCAAAGTTTAACGTTAATCTCCCATTGAAATGCAAATTGCTTTAATCCAACTTGTCCATGGAAGCTCCTTTTTACACTCTTCCCCCCTCATTTCATTCAGCCTCTGGATATATGGAGACTGAGCTCATCAAGATGAAAAAAAAAAAAATGAAAGTAGCTATGGGGAATGCTCATTCCAAAGCCATTCTGTTGCAGGATAAATTAGTTCAGAGGGACTTTAATATTGAACAGGAGGCTGGCGGAGTTCGGAAGCCAGCAATAAAAGTGCAGAACATCAGTGTGGATAATAATCGGATGGAAATCCGATTGAGCTGGGGTGGTAAAGGGACAACAAGGATCCCTCATAGAGGAGTTTATGGTCCCCTCATATCTGCTATCTCAGTCATCTCAGGTGAGAAAAAGGTGCATATTATATAATTGTTTTTCGGAGCGAAATTACCATTTTCAGGTTTTATGAATAGCTAGCTACTCATGTTAGTGTGTGAAAATACCAGGGGAAAAAAACTATTTTAACCCTAGCAGAGACATCTTAATAAAGTACATACATATTACTAAAAGGTAATTCATGCTTCAACAGTGGACATAATGAATTGCTTTGTCTGTAATGGCTCTTTTTTCTCTTATCTTTTTTTTTCCCTGAAATAATGAGTTGTCTTTTGCTGGTCTATGTCTCAAATTATTAACATACTAATAATAATTTGAGCTAACTTGGGATTAGAGCAAGTATTCAGTGCGGATTCTTGGGATTATCATTGCATCGAATGTGAACTAACTTGGCTCCAAGCGGCACAAAATGATGAAAATACGTGGCAGCTCGAGATTTGTTGGACATGTCAAAAGTCTTCATAGTGAAAGTACAAGCTAATGTGATTTTCTTAGCATTCACTTAAAATTTCATGAACACGTAGATGTATATCCGTATTCAATTCCAATCCTGAACAATTTCTCTCAACTCAATTAAACACAATTTTGTACGTATTTCAAAGATTTTAGTTCATTTGCAAATTACTAGTTGAAATGAATTGAAGTAAGTTAGTCTTCTGCTAGTAGTACAAGCCATTATGTTAAACAGGACAAGGATAATATGAGCACATTGAGCAGGAACTTCTTGATGTTTTTCATGATACAGGAGGAGGTATTGAAGATTTCAAATGTTTCTTCTGGCAAAATTGTTATTTATTTCTACAGCCTGTGCCCCCTGAAGAGATGGGGTGGCATAACTAACGGCCGTGCTCCTAGAAGCATGCGTATTGACACAGACATTTTTGGATGAATTTTTTTATGTCAAAAACTTTCCTCTGTCCATTATTAGCTATCTCATGTTGGATTTTCCTCTGCAGATTCTAAATCTTGCTCAAGTCGTCACCAACAGCGTGGAACCCCCTACATTATTGCTGGAATAGGAGCCACCTGCCTCGTGTTCTCTTCTCTTTGTTTAGTATGTTGGAAAAAGTACTCGAGGGGAAGACAAAAGGGTTCGGATGGTATGAAATTTATACTTGACACGACTGCATGACTTTTCACATCTTAGATTGTTGCAATATATTAATCTGCTCTATTCATACATTGCAATAGGTAGTCAAGGTTTAGAATTGCAGACACGGACTTTCTCCTTAAAGGAAATTAAAGCTGCAACTGATGATTTCGACCCATCAAATCAGATAGGGGAAGGTGGATTTGGTCCTGTTTACAAGGTATCATGCTGCTTCATGACGTTTTTGGCCCTCTTTTCTTGCCTTAGGGCCTGTGAAGAGACCAAACCATGGATTTAGAGAAGAGTGAGCCTTTACTTGAAATTTTGTGGGACGATGCCTTCCATTAAATGAGGCACTTGAATCTCCTGTTCGAGGGACTTAATACCATCTTTGTACGTATAAATTCTGAAAAGCATTCATTGCTGCAGGGCGAATTACCTGATGGAACTGTGATAGCAGTGAAGCAACTCTCATCGAGATCCAGGCAAGGGAACCGTGAATTCTTGAATGAGATAGGGATGATTTCTTGTTTACAGCACACGAATCTCGTCAAGCTCCATGGTTATTGTATTGAAGATGACCAGTTATTGCTGGTGTACGAGTATATGGAGAATAATAGTCTGGCTTGTGCATTGTTTGGTGAGCATTCTTGATTATTTATTGTGGTCTGCTTGAATATAAATCAGAAACTAACAAAAATAAAAAAAAATTGCGACGCAACCTGTAGAACTTGAAGAAACACCCTCTTAACATTGTTTTCTTATTTTTGAAGAAAAGAAGAAATCTCATATGTACGTGAGTAGTTTTTCAAACCCAAATACACTTGTTTCTGCAGAATAACATATTGATGCGTTGAGGTGGGTGTACTCATTCATTTTTAGGTCGAGAATATTGCAAGATTCATCTGGACTGGTCCACAAGGTTTAGGATCTGTATTGGAATAGCAAAAGGTTTAGCATTTCTTCATGAAGAATCTAGACTGAGGATTGTGCACAGAGATATTAAAGCTACTAATGTGCTGCTAGATGGGGACTTGAACCCAAAAATTTCCGACTTTGGACTTGCTCGGCTTGACGAAGTGGATAAGACTCATGTTAGCACCAAGGTTGCTGGGACAATGTAAACATTGTTTAATTGCTTCTCCTTTTTCTAGGCTTTAATTACTTTTCTGTCAGTTTCTCATTTTTTATTGAGTCATTTCATAAGATATAATCACTCTCCCAATTTTTGTGCAGAGGATATATGGCACCGGAATATGCTTTATGGGGCCACCTTAGCTACAAAGCAGATGTGTATAGCTTCGGTGTCCTTACTTTGGAAATAGTCAGTGGGAAAAACAACAATTGCTATGTCCCAGGCGATGACTGCACCTGCCTGCTGGATTGGGTAAAACTACTCATTTTACTTGTTTAATATATAATCCTAATTTCTACAAACCGGTCTGGACTTGCAGGGGAACCTGCTGACTAGGCGGTTCTGTTTGTGGACTATCTTGTTCTTGAATTTAGTGTCATTATTTTTTCAATTCATTATCATATATAGATACTGTTTAAGTTCGGTTGAACCTCTTGAGCCTCATATCAAACCATTAGCATATAGACATGTGGTCTGCCAAAATAAACTGTATACGGTAATACCCATGTGCCGTTTATCCTGACTGTATATTTCTGTCCTCCTGTAGGCTTGTCATTTGTGGCAGTCCTCAAGGTTGATGGAGCTTGTCGATGAGAAGTTAAAGCCCGAAGTGAACCTACAAGAAGTGGAAACTGTAGTTAGAGTTGCAATCCAGTGCACAAACGTGTCCTCATCATTGAGGCCTACAATGTCCGAGGTTGTGAGCATGCTTGAAGGAAGAATGCCAGTCCCTGAGTCAGGTCCTGCAGCATCCTCGTCCCGCGAAGATATAAGGTTCAAATCCCTGAGGAGCCTCCAGCAAGAGGCGCAGCAATATCATGACAGTTTGAGTGGAAGCCAAGCACAAACTTCTAACTCGGCACTCACACTGGGTAGTAACTTGATTTCTAGCGATGAGTGCTTTGAAATTATGGCGGACTCCAAGACCAGTTAACCCATGCGGAGAGACTTCATGGGATGGTACAGCTGAAGATGTTTTCCTCATTCTTATGCAGGCATGTATGTGTTTGAGAAATAGACACTGGAAGCAGCTGGTGGAATTGTCTGGATCTAATGGTGTGCAGTCAGGTACATCTTTGGTGGCATTAAAAAACACTGTACATTTAAATGTTTTGAACTCTTCTAAGGGGGTTCAGATGTCGTTCCATTTTAGGTGTGCGAGTAGAAGAAATAAAGGTATTTTTCTGGGTCAAAAGAGATGGGCAGTCTGCGAAAGACATTGCCAACAAGTTGGCAAGAATCTGAGGTCTTTTCATCCGTGTAGGACTCAGACGCACTTCCCTTTAGACTCTATATTGCATTAATCTGAGGTCCTTTCGTCGCTTTCACTGAAAAAAAAATCTTGAACGTTCCTCGGTATGGAAAGCGGATAATATTGTCATAATTAGTAATATTCGTATATATAATAAACACTCATCTCCTCATGCGTTACAATTTCACCATTGATTGAATGAACATGTTGGTTCCATACCGACTGTGAGCTTTTAAGTTTTCTGGAACAATGTAGATGGCGATTGTCAAACAGTCAACCTTGGAGCTCTCTGCAGCAAGTGGAGGCTGCTGGCGTTATCTCTCTCTCTCTCTCTCTCTCTCTCTCTCACACACACACACACACACACACACACACACACACACATTTTCGTCATAAGAGGTGTATAGGCATAGTTCCATCCATGGCTGGCTAAGAATTGAAAGAAGGAACTGTTAGTTCCTCAAGAAGGGATAACATCACTGGATCGTACCCTTTAAAATGTGATGATGTGCTTTTATGCTGGTCGTTTTTAGTGTGCAATTGGGTTGGACCTGGACCAAAGAAAATTGGTTGAGATTTTGACTTTTAATTCCAGTACAAATGGGAAAAGCAAAAGAAGAAGATCAAAAAGCAAAACAGAACAAAATAGCAAATGAGACCAGTCAACTCAGAATCCGTAACCTTCCTTCCTCCTCACAAAACGCGGTTTCACAACATTAATACAGTCCAAGATTCAACCCAACGACAAAGAAGCAGCCGTACCCTCTTCCCCTCCTTCGTCCTCCGCCTTCCAACAGCCGACTCAAATGAGCGCGGAGCCCAGCTAGTGATTGGTCGCTAGCTTGGTTTCTTGATTGTGCTCGACCTTGCTTAACTCCACTGACGCCTATGAAAGATCCTTGCTTTATGGAACCCCAACAATACGATCCCTCTGCTTCAGCTGATGCGTTGACGACGACCCTCTACAACTCAATTCAAGCTCTGGGCCGCGGGTTCGATGTGACCTCCGATATTAGGCTTCTCTACTGCAAGGGTACTCCGGGGTCGAGGCTCGTTCTCATCGATGAGGAGTGCACGAGGAACATTGAGCTTCCCGATGCTGGCGGCGATGGGACGATTTTCTCGTCAGAGGTGCCCGAGGACGTTCGATTCTCTATGGGGGAGGGCACTATTGAGCGCACCAGTGTCTGCAGCTTCCTTGATGTAACTTCTTTTTCCGCATTACTCAGCTATAACGCTCCATTTTTTAGTCAATCGTCTTTTTTACTTATGGGTTCTTGATTGGTCGGCTACATGTGTGATTTTGCATTCCGGTTGTTGTTCAGGCTGATTGGGAAACTTTAGTTTAGTAAGAGCTGTTTTGTTGGGTTGATGTGCTGTTAGCTGGTAAACATGGCTTCTGAGCAGAGGACATAGTTGATCTGCAAATTTTGGTATTGGCATTTCCAACATATATGATAGAAATACAGCTCCTGCATGGCGTGTAATCTGGCAATAAGCAATCTAGAACTTGCATTTGGGATTGATTTGTTTAGTGTGCAATTGATGTGGAAATTCAAGAGGGCTAGAGGGGCAAATCAGATACTGGATATGAGATAACAATGAGGTAGATGGGCTTCAGGACTGCTCTGAGCGTCCTACCTTTTTTCTGTTGACGTGTTATGTTTTGTAACTGTACATATGTTTCCTAATGGTTTTGCAGCGATTCTGTTTTTAGTGGACCTATTTTCTCTGAAAATGGATGAAACTGAGAAATGCTTCACTGTTGTTTTCTTTCATATATTTAAAGGAAATGAGAGACATCACGAAGGGGTTATTAGTTTTCATCTTTTCAGAGGTTTAAGAGATGTCTTAGTTACTTGCCAACATGAGATGGGGTTAATCGCCAGCATGAGATGGGGCATAGGCTCCTGTTGTAGAGTGGTCCTTGAAATTGTAGTGATATGGATATCAAAATCCCATATTTACTGAAATTACACATTTTTGGAAACTTTATGCTCTAGCAAGAAGTCTTAAACAGGTGCTTATCTTAATTCTGGAGATCTGGAAAGAAAATGCTGATCTTAGTAATATCTTTTACCTGTGCGATGAATAAATCTCCATAAAATTGAGAGGATGGAGTGAATTCCTATATAAATGACTCCAAATACATTGCCAAAGCTATTTGACTGTGTAAATGTTCAATGTTAAAGACCATTTTCGCGTTGCAAAAGACCTGCTACATTCTAAATATATAATAATTATTTTTTATGCAGTAATATATGTCTGTTTTCTGCTGTCTAATTGGCCATTCTTTATTGAACTTCCAGATGGCCAAATACTTTAATGAGAAATCAGGCATAGCGGGATCGATTCCACTTGGTGGCTTTAACTCAATGTTCAATTTCACTGGCTCTTGGCAAGTTGATGCTGCATCAACGAAATCCCTTGCAATGGTGGGGTACTTCCTTCCATTATTTACAGTTGGACTAACCAAATCAAATTTAGTTCTGAGAGAGGAAGCCAGACGTGCTGTCCCTTACTCATGGGATCCTGCTTCCTTGGCAAGCTTCATTGAAAATTATGGGACCCATATTGTCACTTCAGCAACAGTTGGTGGAAGAGATGTTGTTTATATCAGGCAGCACCAATCGTCTTCTCTGTTGGCTTCAGACATTGAAAATTACATTAAGGACATTGAGGATCAGAGGTTTTTTGAATCTGGGAGTCAGTCGACTGCTGGCCTCCCCAAATACAAGGACAAGGTACTTATACATATCTCTGTGATGCATAGTTCTCAGACCAGAGTTGGCCAGATGCTGAACCATGCATGGCATGTGAGCATAGTTTCGTGGATTTAACTGGGTTTTGATCCCTTTCACTAAAGGACTGGTTCTTGTTGGCTCACTGCGGTCGCTGAACCTGTCAAGGCACCAATATGGCTGGTTTGTGCCATTTGTGACATTCTTGTGCAATGCAAGGACCTTACTGGAGACATAACCAGTTTGCTGTTGATGGCCACTCTGAGTATGGCAACTATGCATCATAGTTTTATATCTATATTCTCATTGCAGGATTCTATGCTCCAGAAAATTGCGTGCATTACATCTGACAATATGAATGATATCAATGTCTGTTTAAAGTTTACTGTATGACCCTAAACTGTTAACATGTTGGATGAACAATTAGTCTAGAAGGTTAGCACCAGCCATGTAGTCTTGAATATATTTAAACACTTCTACCTGCAAACCAGGACGGACATGTGCTGACAAGCTTGGAATAATCAAGGAACAAGAATTTATAATAGAATACGGATAATATGGGCTTGAGAATCAAAGTGAGAACCCAAGGTTTCAGAGCATTTTGAACAGATACATTCATTCCATAACCTTTCAGCTTGGTAAGAAGTTTCAGTATAAATGTATGACATGTGGATTGAAAAAATTCTGTTTTCCTTGATCTGTGAAATTTTGCTTTTATGCAGGATGTTACAGTAATTTTTAGGAGACGAGGAGGGGATGACCTCGAGCAGAATCACATGAAGTGGGTGAAGACTGTAAGGTTAGCGCCAGATGTAATTAACATGACATTTACCCCCATGGTTTCTCTTCTTGAAGGAGTGCCTGGTATAAAGCATTTGGCCCGTGCTATTGACTTATACCTGGAGTGTAAGTGCCCATTTATTTTCTATATTTTACTTTATGTCCATTTATTATTAGCTTAAACCCCATAAAATTTTGACTGCATAGCTACTTAAATTGTTCAGTGCAACAGAAACCTGATATAATTGTTAGTCTTCTTGTCTGTATCATCAGATGATGAGACAATGGTGTCCAAGTAAATCTTAATCATGCCACTTGGCAGTTATTGCCAATTTGTAATATTGTCAATATCTTGGATCTCTATGCCAAACAGTTTTGTTATTATTAATGATCCGCTCTTTTGCCCATGTGTCATGGCAATTGTGCATATTACTGGGTTAAGTTGCATGCTTGGGTAGGAGGATTTTTTGGCATTTCAAATGCAAGATGAAATGATTAATGGAGATTTAGGGATTGGCTGATTTTTTAACTTTTGGATAGTATCAACTTATCCTATCTTGGTTCGTTGGAGTTAAGGTTTTCTTGTGCTTCGTATTCACTAGACATTAAGAGATATTTGTTCATCTTTAACATCAATATTTTATACCATTTATTTTTGTTTCTGGGCCAGATAAACCACCTATCGAGGATCTGCAATATTTCTTGGACTTTCAAATTGCCCGTATCTGGGCTCCTGAACAGAATAATCTTCAAAGAAAGGAGCCTGTGTGTTCATCTCTTCAGTTTAGTTTGATGGGTCCCAAGCTCTATATCAGCCCAGATCAGGTACTGTCATAATCTTATGATTTATGCAGATTCCATGTCAGCTCATTTAGCCTAGAATTTCTCAAAGGTCAATTACCAGTTAAGAGCAAATATTCTGACTTTGAACGGTAGTGACGGTTCTCTGTGTTTTTACAAACCAAATGGATGTAGACTCTACTCTCCGTTTTCCCCCTTGGATATAAAATGAGCAGAGCAATAGTACTTCCTATTCTTCCAGTTTGCATGACAAAGCTCTAAACATAAGACTGTCCTATCCTATAAGAACGAGATTATTATGAGGGAGGGTTATTTAGAATATTTTCCTGTGATTCACTGGAGTAGGCTAGAAGTGAGATGAGAAGAGTGAAAATTCCATTTTACCAAATTTTCTTTAGTTTGCTCTCTTTTGCTCTTGTGCTTGCTTGCCATTTTTTGTCCATCCTAATCATTAGTTTTGGTTCCATCTCTGGTTTTCAATCCACTAGTTTCAGCCCTTTTACATTGAAATTTCAAATCTATGCTGGAAGCTTTGCAAGATGGAAAGTGGTATTGTGTAATGGAAGTTTGTAGATAGACTCAATTTCATACGTTACATAGGTATATATCTGCTCAACTTTCCGAGTTAGCTTACCAGGCTGCATCGAAGAATTAAGCTGTATTTTTTTTTTTCAGGTAACAGTGGGTCGCAAACCTGTTACTGGTCTGAGGCTTAGCCTGGAAGGCAGCAAGCGTAATCGATTAGCAATCCATCTGCAGCACCTTGTGTCCCTACCCAAGGTCCTCCAGCCCCACTGGGATGCTCACATGGCAATCGGGGCACCTAGATGGGTGGGCCCTGAGGAGCAGGATAGCCGGTGGTTTGAACCAATCAAGTGGAGGAATTTCTCCCACGTGAGCACTGCACCAATTGAGTATACTGAGACAAGCATTGGGGATCTCTCAGGGGTCCACATTGTCACAGGGGCCCAGTTTGGGGTCTGGGACTTCGGAGCTAAGAACGTGCTCCACCTCAAGCTCCTCTTTTCCAAGGTACCAGGGTGCACCATTAGGCGGTCCGTATGGGATCACAGCCCTACCAATCTGTCCATATCCTCCAGACCAGATGGGGCTTCCTCGTCGAACGAGAAGAAGGAAGAAAGCGGCAAGCTAGTGAAGATTGTGGACATGACAGAGATGTCCAAGGGGCCCCAGGATATACCCGGGCACTGGTTGGTCACAGGGGCCAAGCTCGGGGTTGACAAGGGCAAGATCATCCTGCGCATAAAGTACTCTCTGTTGAACTACTAATGTTGGGGAGCCGTGTGTTCCATTAGTAAGCCTAGAATATGCATTCTTTGCACAGGTAATATAGTACGGTATACACCACATCTTGGTTTTTTTGGTGTGTGTACATCTTGGGTTTCCATTCTTTTGGCATTTTGTTTTTCTACTGTTGGATCATGTATCGGCCAGTTGGAGGTTCAGTCCCTTATTTGGTGCCAGATTGTCTCATAAGCCTATGAAGGAGTCAGTGATGGAGTATAAGGGCGTCGATACATGCAACAAGAGACTAATATATTCGTGGTTGTTGGTGCTAATAATATTCGTGCGGATAACGCAAAAGCTAAACTCAAAATTCCCGATTAGATTGGCATTGCAGTCTATTCACTGGCGTTAATGTCTGGAAGCCAGATGTTCCAGTTCGTGTGAATCACAGTCTCAAATTCTTTCTGTGGATGTTATCATTTGACTCTGACCATCCCATTCTCTTCTTCCCCCGAATCTTAGACGGTTGATATAGACATATTATCTACTAGCTAGGGTTGGTTTCTGTTCATGGAAGTGATCGCTGAGCGTTTCTCCAACCGGTGGAAATCCCGTTTATGGATGAGATTTCTTCTGTTGACGACAAACAGTTAAGAGCCTAAATATTTAATTAGCTGCTCAAATTGGCTGACTTTTTCAACTCTAATTGAATAAATATAGAGACTTAGATGCGTCATAATCAACACTTTGACATTGTTGTCATTGATTATATATCTGACGGTGTCATCATCTGATTGCCCCTCTTCCGTTGAATGTGATCTTCTTAATCTGGAGATACTGTTAGAGCTACTGAAAAATCTACCCAGATGTTTAGAAATTGAATAACTTATGGGAAAACAAAAGGGATATTGAAAATAATCATGAAAATATCGGGCATATTAGTTATTTTTACAGTTTTTTGGGTTAATGTATCACAAATTTCTTTCTTTTTTTTTATCTATTTCAATCAAATATCAATTTTACCTTATTTATCAATATTAGCATAATATTTATTACTTATCAAATTATCTTCCTGTCACATTAATTTTGTTGACATGGATAGTGGTATTTTACGTGATTGATGTAATATAAGATGATTTGACCAAAAATAAATTGTGTACTAAATTTGATAAATGTTAGTGGTTTGTATATATAATTTTTTTGTTAAATTAAAAAAATAAAAATTTATATTTAATTAAAATATTAATTTTTTTCCCTTTTTAGCATGAGCAAAATCGCAATGTCATGGCTTATTTTCTCTAGATTACTATAGTGTAAAAAAGAAAAGAAAGAATTTAAGCTCGGTACCCCAAGTTTTGCCCCAAAAATGAGTAGGAAAAGAGCACATTCAAAGTTGACCCAGTAGACCATATCAGGAAAAGAGCACATTAAAATCGGCGCATTAGATCATTTTGTTTAAAAATATGAGTTAGAGGTTTAACAAAGAGTAAAATGTCCATTATGCATTAATCCACCAGTTCCATGATCGATGATCAATAAAAAAAAATTGTACGAGACCCAGTTGAAAATGATAGAATTCCTTACATACAGTGATATAATGGAGATTCTGTATCGTGTCGTATAAGTTCGGGCCGTGCGACAGTATATATATCACACGGCAGTAAAATGAGAGTGACATAATGTTGGCAGATACTAAGGGCAGTACTCTTGAGGCATGATCTTGAAGTGGTCCTCACCACAAGGGCAGGGATCCACGACAGGGACAATTAAAGAGGTTGCCTTCCGTTCATCCTCTCCAAGCTATATACATATATATATGTATATATATAATGGCAGACGAGTAATTGTGTATGTGTATTACATGCAACCATATATGTATGTATGTATATATATGTATACTTCTCTGTGTCTGTGTGTGTGTATAGTTGTCAAGCTAGGGGCATTGCTGTCTGATAGTTACTTGTTTTGGACCTGAAGCCATGAGAGGAAGGCGCATTCAGTAGCCCTCTGAAAGTCTTATGCTCTCCATTCTCCAAGTGAGAAACAAACTATGAGGTTTAAAGTTAAATTCCCTCCTGGTTCTTGATTCGAAGATGTAGCTTTTTGGATCCTGTGACATGCGCCCATGTGGGCGGGCTGTGAGAGCAAAATTCCAAGTTAACCGCATTCTTTTTTCAACGTACGATTTCGCATTAAAAGGAAATCAGATTCTTTGAGATATGGGCAAGGTTTTATTGAAGAGTATTTGTCTTCTTCAATAGGCATCTTTTGCTTTCAGAGGATTCAAAATATAAAGTAAACCTCATCATGGTTTTAGAATTTGATATTTTTTATTACTACGTCCGATGTGATGCCAACTCTATGATATTTTATGATTCTTTTTTTTTTTAATCAACTTTCTAGTGTAAGATCTATATTCCTTGGAACCTACCATTACATGCAATATGACATATACTTATCATGTATCATTAAACACTCATCCATAACAATGATTGATGAACCGTGTGTTTTTTCTTCCATGTTCAATGAGATAAATAACTAATAACGAGTTTCATACTTAGGTTTGATAAGGTGTAAGTTAACACACTTGTGTACTTTAGTACAGTGTAAAATTTTTCATAGGATAAGTTTCGAATATAAGGATGAAACTACATGTGAAGAAAAATTCAGCCTATCACCTACAAAGTTCATTAATTGATCCGCGAACCTCGTTCTTTCCAATTTACCCACAATCCACCCCTCCTTGCATATGTGCCCCCTTGTCTATCTATCTATCTAGGTCTCCAATCTAATCTCATTCTCTGGTGCCTCCAGCAATCTTAGTCGAGGGTAGCCGATGATTGGGAGCCTCCATGGCACCAAACGAGACAGGGCATCTACTCAAGATTCATAGGGGAGTGGATTCCTCACCGTCCCCATAATCACTTAAAATGGTATGAAGAGTAGTTGTGTCAACATGAAAGTTATCTGTTGCTATGAAAACAGAAGGGCTCTCTGGGCGCATCTTTGGACGACGGGGCGTGCGGAAGCGCATAATACATGTGTTTGCGCTTATTAGTACCAAATGAAATTTAGTGGTGTCGATCATAGAAAGCAAAGGCAAACTCGATGAACAAAAGGATATCGAGGGTGAGAAGAAGTTTTAGCCAATGGGTCATATTTAATTCAATTTGAATTAAATTACACACATACATATATATATCTCGATTATGAATTTCCTCGATCTATTTATAGTACTTTAATCCAGTTTTATTTAGAAAAAATGGATTCTAAAATAACCTCAATTAATCAATTCATGTTGAGGAGGAGACTGTCTGAAATTTCAACTCAGTGGACTTATTCCAATTTTTCCACATATATACACTGCTTTGGAAAGAAGGTAGTAAGTGGCCAACAACTATGTGCCTTGCTCAGAATGTCGGGCCCGAGCTTTTAATGTTTGGTACAAGACCGATTGCATTAATGTTTGGTATAAGACCGATTGCAAGCACGTACCTTAAACAAATAATCAGAATATCATTAATAGGGATTATCCGTCGTGTAAATCGTACGTTATCGTGGGCTGGTCTAGGGCATAGTGTATCCAAGAGATGAACAAACCCACAGGTGCAAAGAAACACATATCCATGGAGAAGAAGCAGCTTTCCATAAGTAGAGGCTACACTGCAAGAAATTTATGTGACCTCTAGATTTGCATGTATGGCCCAAATGGCTGTTACTTATATGTGCGCATGAACGAAGTGCACCGAAAGCTTTCTCCTAGGGTTTTGTCACTTCAATCCTTGCTTTCCTTCTTGAATAGTCAACCCAAGTAGCCCCCCACCCGAAAAGAGAGAGCGAGAGCGAGAGAGAGAGAGAGAGCCGTGAAGCAGAATCACAAAACAAAGATACATTGGACATTTGTAACTAATTAGAAAAGGGGCACGAACGGTCCAGCCTAACTTCAAACACATTTTCTTGCAATGTGAATGACTACTCGAAGAATCATGGTTACATGTCTAGAATGCATACAACGCCAAACGGGGGCGTATGGAGCCGTGTGATTTGTCATCTACAGTGAATTCGCTAACCCGACATCCTGCAGTAAGGAAGATACCAAATGATTGGGTATAGATATCATATGCTGCTAACATATAATACATAAATCAGAATCACATGAAACTGAATAGTAATCTGTAGCATATAAGCTCGTGAAAACAAGACAAATTCTCCCCCTCACTGCCTTGGGACCAAGACAACAAACGCATATGCAGCAACAATAGAACCGCGGATCATGCTGGCTCCTGGGAGTCGCTATTAATTATTAGTACTATGCCTATGCACAGCAAGAGGGTTGGGAATTTGGGATGGCCTAATATGTATTTGTTAAGAAGCTCTAATCCTCGACTGGCCATTTGAAATACGAGCAATGAATGAAACAAATTCACGTGAATCTAATTGGAAATATAATCTTGATTGTCTCCAAATTTCTATGCGCTTCAGGGACTTGCCACATTATAATATGAAGAAAATTGAATGGATATGATATGATTACTCGAATGTGCAATCTATATATATGTATGTTAATTTGTATTATTGAAGTTGAATTGGTATGCCATGCCCCCTTTTTTTTCTAAATGATATTCTAGTTGATTGTAGGAACATGGATGGTCAAAGAACCTACCAGATTGTATAATGCAATGTGTAAGATATATTTATTATCTAGAATATGAAATATAATATTGCAAAATAAGATTACTGCGGTCATTTAAATTACATATATCTTAGAATATTCAAATGACATATTTATGTATTATTATATATTTAGTAATATTTATTTTGGTATTTAGCTCTCATATTAGTATAAACAGCTAGTATCAAGGAACAATTTGAGTCGGGTTGGCCCACTAAAGAGGTAGATCTATTCAAATATAATTTTTTTCATTTATAAAACTTAAATCCGAAATCTTATTTAAGTAGGATATGTATTAATTTAGTGCTCGTGTTATGGTTTACAAATAAGTTTATGTATTATATTATTTAACAAGTCAGTCATAATAATAAACTTTCTAATTATATGAATTTGGCCCCATTTGCCATCGCGTGTTTCTATCATCGCCTCACACTCTTCCAAATTAAATTTAATTTTACGCAATGAGTCGGAATGTGAATCTAAGGTGCACCCATTCAAGTAAATTACTTGGTATTTTTCTTAAGTAGTTAGTTGCTCCTTTTTTTTTTGGCATAATTTACTTGACCGACCATGAGTAGATGACTTAGGATTTTTCTAAAAATGAGTGAAAGTATCTTCAATCTATACACTGGTTGTGCAGTGCATGTATTATACATGCATTTTTGGTACTTTCAATGCAAGATTTTAGAAAAGGCAGCGTGCTCCCCCTTTCAAATCAATTACCATTTTTAAGCTACAGAAGAGAATTATGCGTATAGCCATATAGAGTATATTTAGCTTGATGATGAGATATCTCATGATCCAATAACATTTCTCGACTTTCGAGAGTAAAATCTCATGTTCAATTCTAAGAAGAAGAACACTATTTATACCTTAATATCATTTCTCTCTCTCTCATATCCCTTAGAAATTACATACTTGGTCTACTTTGTTACTTTAATCATCATCACTATACTCCCTTCTATTATGTGGTTGACATGTAGGCATGTTGAATAAGCATTATTTTAGATAATAATAATCGGAATTGATTTAAATAAGAAATTCATCTATTATACTTTTACATATTCCACGCATTGAATTTTGATTGAACATTACTCTTTATATATATATATATAGTAGACAGTGATACTCATAAAATATTTCTCCCTTATATGCATGCATATTTACCTATTTACTTGTTTATTTGTTTATGGTTCTACATGTCATGCTTTACACTTCAAATAAAGTAGAAAAGTATATCAAAAAGGGGAGTGAAGAATATAGGCACTGGTGCTACCATGTAATAATTAAAAAGTTAGAAATACACTGATCAGCCATCCCACTCGAAGTCTTTGTTTCCAAGAGAAAGAGATCACACCTATACACAAAAAAGTTATAGGTTTAATTTGAGATATTCCGTATTATTTTATTCCTCACTCCTAAAAAAAAAATCAGCTAGGAAAGGGAAAAATGCAAAAAAAAGAAATAAAAATAGAAAGGCAACAACATTTATATATATGGATTTGATCTCTACGATGATGATGAAGCCACAAGGGTCTCGCTTGCTCCTCCTTTTCCACTTTTCTAATTTTCCAATTGCACATGGAATAGAAAGATGACTCCGTGCAATAATACCTTAATCAACTTAATACTAAGAAATTTTTTACTTATTTTTATTAATGATTTTTTTTGTATCTGATAGCCTTTTCATCGTAGTCTCTTCTAAACTTATGAATTTCTCTTATAATCAAACATTTACAATTGGAAAATTACAATTGAATAAAGTAGATGAAAAAGTGGCTCTTGAGTG
>CXYZ01007891.1:1391886-1408255 GCA_900006705.1 Sonneratia caseolaris
CCTCTCTCACTCATAATTCACATGGAGAGAAACGAAGAGTAAATAATAATGGGGAGTCCGATGATTCTTGATGCTTTCTTCCATTTTATTAGATTTATTTGTCATCAAAGTTGCTGCCAACATTATAAAGGACTAGTGAAGGAACAATGTTAACAATTAAGCTGAAGATAAGAGAAGAACTCTTTGTTGTTTAGTTGATGACTTGGAGCAGCTAGGGCAGAACCCTTTCTCTTCTCCTTTATAAGTAACCCTTCCTCCCTTCTATATTCTGCACCTCTCCCTTTTGAGTTCTCAGAACAGAAGACAAAGGGAAACCGTACCCAAAAATATTAGGTAGAGTTTGAACCAAATTACTTGGGAGTTTTCTTGATTTCACCACTTCTAGGTGTTTGATGATCATTTGCTTCTGATCTTGAATTTTGAGAGGTTTGATTTCTCCTTTTGGTTGTAGGGGAATCTTCGGGCGAGTTTCTAGAAGGCGAAACGATGATGTTCCCGAGCCAATCGAGCGAGGACTCCCTGGGGCAGAGGAAAAACGGGAGGGGGAAGATCGAGATCAAGCGGATCGAGAACACCACGAATCGCCAAGTCACTTTCTGCAAGCGGAGGAACGGTTTACTCAAGAAAGCCTATGAATTGTCCGTCCTCTGCGATGCTGAGATTGCCCTTATTGTCTTCTCGAGTCGAGGCCGTCTCTACGAGTACGCCAACCACAGGTCCCCATCTTTCTCTCCTTGCTCTTTTTGAAATCCATCTTTTGCTTCCATTCTCGGAAGTTTCAAGCTTTTACTGGCGAAGATGTACCTAAAACTAAGAAGGTAAGGCCAAAGACAATCTTGCTTCTAAAAGTTGATTAATTCTCTCCAAACAAAACGAAGAGAGAAACCCGGAACTGGACGTAAAATTTTAGTTTTGTGCTATGAAGAGGAAAATAAGGAGAAGATAGCTTGATTTCTCCTTCAACGTATTTTCCCCCCCTTTTCTGAGTTTTTTTCCTGGTATTTTCACTCCTGTGATGCTATTTTTCAGTTTCTTCTCTAGCAAAAGTTGGGTTGGTTAGATCTGATGCAAATATGATCAGAAGCGATAGATCTGTGCATTACAAATGCTAACAGCTGATGCAGTTAATTTATGTTCATACAAAAGTATGCAAAGATGTAGTTGCGCCTCAGTAAATGGCAAAAAAGGGGTATAAGAAAACAAAAGGCCCTTTCTTTTTTCATCGACATCTTCATCTTCTTCTTTTCTTGTTCTCGTATCTCTTCTCCCTGTAGGAAGCTAAGGAAGGGGTCTAGGAAGAAAAGCTGTCAAGCTCTTATTAGTCCATTCTTGACACTTCCTTAATGGCACAAATAAAGAATAGCCAAAGGTACATATACAAACATCTCCAGAGAAGAAGGAAAAGGAAAAGAGAAAAAAACAATAAGAGAGAGAGATACAAGATTATCAAATTTTGGATCCAGTATAAAAATGGGGGTGGCTATGTTCCATTGGGGGAATTCAAACCACAAGGAGAATGTTATGTTAGAGCTGAAACTTTGTTTATTTATATTATAATATGAGAGACATTGAAACATCCCTTTAGAGCCAATCAGAACAAGATCTAGGTTACCCTCATTTAGATTAGGGTTTTTTCGCCAAACCTGTACGCAAGGATTAAGTTGCCCCCAGATCCGTGTCACACCCACGTGGAGTTAAGCCCCCCTTTGCTCCATAGTCAAACATATCCAAATTAGGGTTTGTGATTAAGAAATTTTTAAGTGTTGCCCTAATTTTCCTACAAGCTTAACTGGGAAACTTTACTTTAATTACCCATGTACTTTAATATATGAGGTTCGAGATTTAGAGAGTAGGCAATACTATATTAGGTTGAAAATCCCAAAAAAAAAAAACCTAAGATGTACAGTATTAGGTATATGGAGATGTTATTTCTTACCAAATACCTAGAACTAGCTACCTGAGACCAATTCAAAGATGAAGTGTCACCCTTGCCAATGGATAGCATTGTCAAAGATATATTAACTAGTTTTTCTTGCCAAATTTCGGGATTTTTTTTATAAAGATATCTTAAAAAAAACGTGATACGTTTTATCTTTGCCGCTCCCTGGAATGAATGTGTGTAGATATATACCGGTTAGGGTTTGGGAACTTTAGATTAGGGTTTGGGTTACTGTTGTTAGTCGTGAGGGAGAATCTTTGGTCACGTCACAACCCGATTGGTTCTTCTGATCTTGACTTCTGACCTAGGCCTTCTGTCATCATTCCCCAAATTCACTCTTACAAAACAAAAACCCAGAATTCTTTCCAAACAATTCTTCCAAAAGTTAAAGGGGATAAGAAATTTTTTAGGGAAGAGAAAAGAGGATAAGAGATTAATTGTTTTCAAGTGTATAGAGCATATGTATAATTTATGGTTAATAAGATCTTAGATTTAATTCATAAGAGGTTACCTCATGTATTTATACATATGTTTAATTACTTGGATCATCTTATTTTCAATGTTTGACCCATTGAACACGACGAACTTAGTCGGGCTCACTCTCTCTGTTTTTCTTTTCTTGCTATCAGGATCTTGCTTTCGATATATGCAATTTCCTTATATAGTTTTTATGAAAAAATTCATAGCCAAACAAAAAGAAGAAACAAAAATAGCAGAGAAGTTTGTGTGTGAGAGAGAAATGTACGGAGACTGAGGGCCAATGGGATGGTCTTGCTTCTGAGCCCTAATGGTACTTCACCAGAGGTGGACGGCCCTGATCTGCGGTAAGAGTCAGAGGTGCAGACTGATGCACATTATAGTTTGATCTATTTTCAAGGGCCAGTAAGTAGTTTGAGGGTTTAGGGGGATCCTTGTCTGGCTTGCAATCAAAGATTGACACCTGGCAAACGTGTTTTCTCGGTGAACCAATCATGTCGCAGTGAGAGGGACAGGGGCATCCAATCAGGGCTCGACGAAATTAAGGAATCAAAGTTGACAGGGATCCACGAGTTTAGCTGCTGGATAATTCTGTGCACCATTGAGAATAGCATTAGTTGATGAATACATGGAGCCAAGTAATTAACACTTATTAAAAAAAGTAATTAACCAATGTGTCTAATATGCTAAAAAAATATAGCTGATTTTATTTTTTTTCAATTAAATAGTTAATTAACAAGAAACCCTCATATTAATTTTATTTTTTTCAAATAATACGGCATATTGATTTATTAATTGAGTGCTAATTTTTTTATTATAACACTAATTTTTGTACAAGGAATCATAAATATGTATAAAAAATAATTAATATATAATTAGAAAAAAGGGAACAAGATATTACAGTAGTCAAAGTTAGATGTTATGTTCAAGTGATATATAATTATAGTTTTAAGAGGGATTTAACAATTTAACCTTTATTGTTTTCTTTGACAATGCCAAGTTGATCAAAGAACACTTAGAAAGTCTGTAGAGAAATTAAAAGTATCGCATTTAAAGTATATAATATCTTGAATTTTAGATAATTTATTATGCATATATTGTAGCTATGTGTTGCTGGTGTGATCAATGATGGGATCACGCGATTGCAACATTGACTGGATCGACAAATTATGGGACCAGATTTTTGGCTCAGTTAGGTTTGGATTTTCAGATTTTTTAGTTAAGATATATCTCTTAAAATTATAATTATGCATTCTCAGTTTTCCCTACACTACTCCCTTCTCCCCTGTCAATCCTCTCCCATATGTCTTCGATTCTATAAATGCGTGCATGAGTACGGTTTCCTTTTTGTTTTTAAGTTTTATCTTAGTTTTGTCTTCACTATACTTCTGTATATGATTACATTAAATTGTTACTATAATGGTGACATAACACCATGTAAGGGTTCATCTAGAAGATCAAAAGTTACTAGGAATCATAACCCTCATGCACACAGTGAAAGATCTCTTTACTCCTAATACTGGAATCCACTGGTTTCTAGCACTGCCAAGGAGGCATTTTGCACAGATTATAAAAGGAAAGAAAAAACTACTTAAGGAAGCAAAGTAGGATACAGTGCAGTAGATTTGCAGTAGATAACGGTTACTTTTAGCATCAGAAAGCAATCATTCTCGAGAAAAATCAGTAGATGATTGGATTCCATGGCCAACAGCGAATTTTTTAAGCCAGAGTATATGGTGTGGGTGTCAACGAACTGCTCTTTCACTTTATTTAGTTTTAGTTTCCATTAATGAAACTGAAGAATCAAGTCTCCAGTTCTGACCCCCACAAAAACATCTGCTTTGCAGCGTAAAGTCAACCATAGAGAGGTACAAGAAGGCTTGCTCAGATTCCTCTGGTAATGGGTCTGTAGCAGAAATTAATGCTCAGGTAACTTGAATCTAATTCACAGTGAGTACTGATGGAATCGCGTTGATTTGATTTTTTGCTAGTACCAAAAAGTTGATTGATTCATCTAGGGTTAGGGTTTCGAGACAGGTTTTAATTTTTATGGGCTGACGTTTATGTTAGTCTTGTGGACATTAGAGTGCTCCTTAGGGAATGTAGGCTATCAAGAGGAATTGGCGTTCACTCTTATTGATAAATATTGTTCCGGCATGACAAGAAAGAAACTTTAAGTCAACAAAAATTCACTTATGATGCTTCTACCTGGTAACACGATTGGTCATTAATATTTAAAATTTGTTTTTGGCTAGCTGAGGACCTAAAATGGGGTCAATGCCATAAGTTTTGGCTATTCAAAGTTAATGGAATGGCTGCTTTGACGGTAAAAGTATCATGCTACTCCCTCATGGAACTCGAACTGGGGCAAGGACATTATTGCTGCCTTATTCGTCTTCTGTTTCTTCTCTTTGCACACCATCAGTTTCAGTCGAAAACGGCTGCGCAGTTAACTTGAAATGGTGGAGATGACCATCATCGTCAAACACCTGAGTAGCCTAGAGTGATACGGATTAAACATGAGTGGCCATAAGATGCCGGAACATGTATAATATATATGTGTCTGTGATTACATGTCTATTTCCTACTTAAGCTGATGACGCCAAAGTTCTAGTCTTGATTCCTTTATTTCTGATGCAATCTATACAAACATTAAGCAATGTAATTGTGAAGATATGTATTGCTAACTTTTATCCGTCAATTATGTTGAATTAAATGTCTAGTACTACCAGCAAGAAGCTGCCAAGCTCCGTGCACAGATCGGGAACTTACAGAATGCAAACAGGCAAGCAATCTGGAATACCTGCTTGACACATGCAATCGTGTTTATTGTTCCAATCCAATATTAATTTAATGATTACATCAGCTGGCAATGATTCTGAAGATATACTCTCTTTTTTTATTTTGTTTTTTTGCATGGTGCACGGAATTGAAACGCTTTCAGGCAAATGCTGGGTGAAAACGTCAGCTCAATGAATATGAGGGATATCAAGAATATGGAGAGCAAGTTGGAGACAAGCCTCAGGAAGATTCGATGCAAGAAGGTACCCTTCTTTCTGGCGTTAGCTGATTTCTGAGAAACTATTTCTTGAAATTCTTTCTGTTTCCTTCACAATGAGCAAAGAAATTCTGTATTTCCTGCGGAAGAGTAATGTACGGGGAAGAACGCGAAGTCATTTTAACTAGTTCCTAGGACATATCTTGGCGCAATATTAATATACGAAAACATCAAGAAAAAACTGCGAATACATTTACAATTTCGCATTGAAACATAATATTTCTGTAATTCAATATAGCTAGTTTCTACACAAGACTGCTGACAGCTTTCATCATTCCTTGGTGGAAACATAAATGCCACTGTAAGCTGGACAATCTTACACGTGGACTTGATTCTAGTCATTCTCTTTCTACTTCATCTTATTGGGTGCTGCATATTAAAGTGGTTGCAATATCTTAGTTAATTGGAATGTTTTCTGCTGGTTTCTCATTAAACATCTATCTGTCTCTCTTTTGCAGAATGAGCTGCTATTTGCAGAGATCGAGTTTATGCAGAAACGGGTATATTGTTTCCTTTGAGCTTACCACTCTGTACTTCATTCTGAAAATTATAGCTGCCAAGAGCAAGAAAGCCTGACAGTTAGTAAATTTCTACCTGAAATTTGTTTGAAACATTATTTTCATCGAGGTGCCTCTCTGCAGATGCATCACGCAGATTTATATGTATCATATCTTATGCAGCATCACAATTTTCTCATATTAGTAGTGCGGCATATTCGTGAGAAACTATGATGCTTATAGCACCACTTCAAGAAACGTTTTCAGTCATGTTCCCATTTATGATATCAACCAGGAACCTCAAGCAGCAAGTGTAAAACAAAAGCATGTTCTCTGACTTCGAGAGTTTTGCATTGTAGTGCTAAGAATTTTTCCATCTATTCAAAGTCTGCAAGCCTTGTCTCTTATTGTCGGGGATGGATTTAGGGGGCCAGGGGCCCGATTCCCTCCCCCTTGGACTCGGGGAAACTAATAGAATATTATGTAAATTTTATTTTGCTAAGTTATTTCAATTTTGCCCCGTAAATTTGATCACATGTACTTGCATTATGTTTTGCGCCACTTGAACTAAAGTTTTGAATCCGTCCCTGCTTGTTGTGTAACACTCGCTAAGTTTCTTGTCAACAAAATCTGTTCTCTGCAGGAGATAGAACTGCACAACAGTAACCAATTTCTCAGAGCAAAGGTTTTATTCCTTCCCAGCCATGGCTCTCTATGTCCATTCAGAAGACACTACATTATACAATACCAATTAATTTTGTGTTCTGTCACTCTGCATGCATGTCCATAAAGATTGCGGAGAGCGAGAGAAGCCAGCAGGATATGAATTTGATGCCAGGAGGTGGAGGAACGAACTACGAAATTGTACAGCCTCAGCCTTCTCAGCCTCCTACTCAGCCTTATCATGAAAACAGAAACTACTTCCAAGTGGATACTTTGCAGCCAAACCATAGCTACCCTCGCCAGGACCAGATGGCCCTCCAGTTAGTGTAAGATCAGTTCTTGCCCATCCCTCTCACCTCCACCTTCATCTATTGCATGGCATAGAGAACCCTGCGAACAGATGTACTAATAACACTTCACACAGTGTAAAAGCATGTGGTTAGATAACATAGCTGTCACGAGTGAAATTGAGGGCTACGGATACTTCACGTAACTCTCCAAGTTTAGTTTTGTGAATAGAAGGACAGTGCAAACATAAGATGATTGCTTCCTGATGTACAGCCTGCATTCTTGCTTGTTTTCTTTGACAGTTAGAAGCCGATGCTCGAGGCAGGTCCTATTCTGGATTGTGGAAATTCTCCTGGGATCTTAAACCAGCAACTTAACATGCTGTTGAATCGACATGTACTGGCGATCGTATTAAGTTACAAAGAGGGGTCATTTATCTCGTCTGTCCTCTAACATGCAAGACTTGTACTGCTATATCGTGTTCTAGTTAGGACGTGGGTCTGTATTCTGCTTGTTTGAATAATTTCCTGCACTTGATTGAGGTATGAAAAATGGTACTATATATCTATATATCAGAAATACCTGAGGAAAGTTGTCCTTATTTACTTACTTTCTGAGTTAATAATTCCTTTTTTTTTCCTTTTCCCTTTTATGATGAGTTGATGAATCCTTTTTCGCCATTGATCTCGAATATCTGATGAAGTGGGATTTCTCATCCTATCCTCCTCTTCTAAGAACTAAGTCCCACTTTAACGATTGTACCATTTTCCTTCGCAGTGCATAGATGTGAATAGATATGTACACATTGAATCTGTTTACATTTTTCCCTATAAAGAATAATCTTAAAAACTTTTTAAGTAAGGATAAACGCAAGTATCATTATCATATTACTATCGTATGCCATACTCTAATATATATGACATACCGAACAATAAAGTCAATTTGCCTTCTTCATGCAACAGAGTGCACTGGTTGAAGTGGTCCGGTGTTGAATATGCTCATCATGATCTTCTTCACAGGCCTTAGCAGCAGTATATATCACCGATCGTCCCTTGATGCTGCACTTGCCCGTGCCGTGACTTCAATTTCTATATCTGAATCCATTTCTCGTCACTGAGAGTCTTTAAGAAGGATCCTTGTCACTGCAGTCTCATGCAATCAAGTCGGCGCTCCATCCTCAATTCCAAAACCTTTGCGCGAGGGCCCAAGAATTCCATCCCTCAGAAAACCTTGCCTGGCCCCATGCGTGCTCGACAACCCAGAACCGATCAACGTTCAGTTATTATTATGCATTCAATAATATTTATACTGTAGATTTAATTATACGATCACGATCCATAAATATGATTTGTTATATCGCTCGTTAGGTCAATCATGATAGTATATTCTCCGATCCTGTGTTCCAGTCCTGGCCAGTATGCATTTTCAATATGTTTTATCTCCCCCCGCAGCCCAACAATTCTTCAATGCACAATCAATGTACTTGCACTGACCTACACAGGTCCAATAAAACAGGTTAGACTTTTTTTGTTATTATTAATATAAGTAGAGGTGATCGTTTTTTAAAATTCTGAAAAATACGTGATAATTTTTTTGAACTCGAGAAATCATATAAAATTTCATTTGATTTTAGCTATTCTTACCGAATTATCATATTTTACCCTATTAGATCTTTTTTTTTCTTTTATTGAGATTTCCTGCCATAAATTTCCTTGGGGAAATTTAATTTGTTTGGTCGAAATTGGTAAATAATTAAAATCTCATTTTGACCATTCCAGCCCCGCATATTTCAAGAACGAAACCCTTTCTCGAGGATTAACATGCCAGATTTTAAAATTATCCACCCAGTAGTCATATCTGTCATCACTTGATTTCATCTTATCCCATTCCTTTTTGCATCGGTTCCAAGTTACCATACGTGATCTTTAGTGTTGGCCGACCACTCTACCAAGGACGCTCTATTAACCGGGAATGCATTCGGTGCAATTAATCTTGATCGATCCGACTGCCCTTGTTAGCATTTGTTAGTTTCATGGTGTGCGCGATGCTAACTTGTAATTTGTGCTTGACTGTTCAATCTGTAGCCTGTATCGATACGGACCTTCTCAATTATGAGCCGTATGACTCCGGGAGCTAGGTAGAATAGGTGGGCACTACATCCAAAACCCTATATGGTTGTGCCGTAACACCATAAGGAGACATCACAATCAAAACGAAAAGTGTTACCCGTACGGTTCGGACTCTCCACGTCTCCTGTTCAAATCGCAATCTTTCTTCTCCTTATAAGAAGTCCCGCCCTGTCAACCTTGCTGCAGGCTTTATCTCACTTTCCCTACCATTCCTAATAACCTCAATCCAATCACTTCCTGATCTTCCTTCTCCCTCCCCGCTTATGGATCTCGAGTTTCAGGAATCAGATATTGTATTTGCCGACGACCACCAGGTCCAGCTGACCTCTGGCCTGACTGACAGGAACGTGGGTGATATTTTAGTGCTTGTCCACAGTAACAGTCCAGGAAACCAGATCGGCCTCAAGAGGAATGGTAAGGAGGTCAGTAGGGTGAATTCATCATCCCCCATGGTTATATCAAGAGCTTGCATTGTGCAGCCTGTGAAACGTCCGGCCAATCCTATCGGAGAGGAGGAGGAGGATGGCTTTGGGGGCATGGTCCCACCGCATGTGATCGTGGGAAGGCGGATCTCCGAGAAGATGTCATCATCCGCTTGCGCGAGGAGTGGGAGGATACTGAAGGGAAGATATCTGAGTGAGGTCAGGAATTCGGTTCTTAGGATGACCGGCTTTCTTGAGTCATGACTCTATAGACATTGATTATTGGGGACAGTCTTTTTTATTTTTTATTTTTATGGGTAATAAAGATAAGAGTCTGTAAATGTGTTCTTAACCGTAATGTTGTCAGATCCTTCCGGTGACAATTGTCAAAGGAAGATATATTTCCAGTAAGAATTCACTGAAATGTTAATGGTCAGTGAGTATCAGCGTGCACTAATCTTCTGACAATTCCTATGTTCCAATATGGAAATGATAATGGCTCGGTATGGTGCAAGTTTTGCAACTGATCACAGCCGAGGAAACTGCTTGGCATGCTTGGGGGTTCGATGTCCAATGAGCTGCTCACGCTTCTCGATTACCATTCTCAAAATTGATAGTATAGACCTTCAACTTAAGTCACTCTCAGGCAATGAGCTCTCACGTATCGAATAAGAAAAAAAAATTGTATTGCATTGTCATTGTTATATAAGTTAGGAAGAAGCATCTTTTGAAGGTAGTATGATATATCAACTTGTCAGTGATTGTCAGAAAATTCATCTGAGATTTGGTGAACAAGATTTATATGAGATTTTCTCGTAAGTCGATGATGTGGTCACCTTCGCAGCCACATGTTGTTCCCTTAATCCTCCTTGAAGTAGTAGGCCTAGCGTCACCTTAATCCGAGTGATTTGGTTATCTGCTGTCGTTCCATGGCTACGTTTTGCCGTATTAAGAAGGAAATCTGGGATGTGCATTTTCTCTTAATAATTATTCTGTCAACATCAAAAGGAGAACGTGAAACAAATACAGAAGTAGGAATAAAACAAGGGAATCTTCTTCCGGTATTAAGATGGCATTAAGTCAAAACAACGCAAAAACGGCCGAACTGGGAAACTTTACTATGTTTCTCAGGCGAACGATTGATTGATTGGTTGGTTGTGTTTGTGGCTGCAAGAAGACGGACTTGCACGAGGAATTCTCTTAATTTCCGTAAGATTCTTGTCAAGCTCATCAGCTAAATTCTTCCCCCGTAGGACTTATCATTTGTAGAATCTATCTGGAACCACTCAGTTAACAAGTAAACAAAGAAGATATATAAATGGTTATTCAATATTTCTTTTATCTTAAATAAAATTTCAAGTTTATATCTCGTAATTATAAGAAAATTTCTCGAGATTACAATTTGTAAATATAAATATGTACACCATATGTGCATTTCCTATGAATAGGAAAATGTTAAAATACGCACGAATTGCTTCCACGCGGAAAAGACAAGAGTGGCATTTTCAGGGTTGGGTTATCCAAAGAAGCGAGCTTGTCATCTAGGAGAATATTTTGAGCTCTGTTCTGTAGAATAATTCCGGTGTGGAGTTGCCGTTCTACTCATTGAAATTGATCTGATTGGTCAGTCCACCTAATTCAGAAGAAAAAGTCCATGGTGAACGACTAGCTTTCAAGATCGAACATGCTGAGATAGTGACTCGAGACAGCTGGATGATTCCTAGGGCAAGCAAGATTAGGACCATTCTCATTAAAGTGCAAAACTATAAGCCAACGAAACCACATAAAGAGAGATATATTTGGGGACTGTTGAATTGATATACAGTTTTGATCTTATCATTGGAGTTTCAGGATGATACTGTGAAGGAATAATGCCAAATGAACCTTACCCATCGTTGGAGAATCGGGGAAGAACTCGGTACTTTCGTTGGGTAGATCCTTTTTGCCAAAATGGAATACTATAGCTGTGCTACTTTCTATCCTTAGTAGCGGGTATTAGGTGAGAGGGCCCCTGGCTTTTCCATATCAACTGCAAAAATCAATCCCACGAGTCTCTTATCCATTCTCACGGTGCAGCCTATATGAGGCAGCCTTGCACTGTTCACGTCACAGCCACTACGTCGCCTGCAACTGTACCTAAGAGATGCCGGATCCAGCTGGCGGTTCGACCCAAGCGGCTTAGGCTCTGGAACACGATTGGAGCTAAGACAGATTGGGACTTCAGGGGGAAGAGGGAATAATTCCTTTCTAAATTATGAGGTTGACTATGACATCTTCCTTATCTCTTTGTAGTCAAACTATGTAGTCTTATCCACTTGTCTGTATTATCAAAGGTGGACACCAAGTTGAGTTTCCCACGGCATCACCACTGATGAATCATTGCATTTGGGACTTGGTGTTTTCATATGAGAACCGGGTTTCAAGCAGAACGGCAATCCCTTGCATGATATTTTTCTTTAAATCTACTTGGGTTGAGACAATTTCATCCGAATTATCCCGATACTCCCCCATGTCTCTACCTTATAGACCTTTGCTGCACATTGGTCCGGGTATAATCTGTGCAGCGTCTCTCTCTCAGCATCCTCCTACAGAGAGTTAATTATACTACTCAAGAGAGACCATTTTCTGCCGTTCTTGCTTCTTAGCATTCCGATTCTTAATAGTGCATGCAAATTAAACTCGACACATCCATTGGGGTCTGTAACTTTCAGCCCCGCCCGATAGTCTGGCCCAGGCCTGACCGGATAATAATACAGTGTTTGAGTCCAAGGGATATCGAGCCAGTCATCAGGCCCGTGTCAGCACGACCCAATAATTTTACCCAGCATGCCGTGCCACGAAGTCATCGGGACTTGCCAGTCCGATGGTCCATTATTGTCTCTGTTAAGTGGAAGAAATGGGCATAGACTGCAGCAATGGGCTTTGGGGTGAAGGAAGAAGAAGAATAGTGCGGAAATGGGCTTGAGCTGGGCCTTCCAGTATTAATATAGATTTGCATTTTCAATTTTTCAATAATATGTAGATTCATAAATCCATTTTTCTCCCCCAGAATTCTTCCTTCCGTCCTACTCATTGATGTTCCTACAGAAGAAAAACATATCAGAAAATTTTAAGAGTAGAATGAGTTTACAATTTTTTTAAATATATTTTCCTTAGTTTTCTAAATTTTCCTGTACTTTTTAGAATCTCTGTTTTCTTCCTTAATTAATTTAGTTTATTTTTTTAATAATGATTTTTCTTTTTCATGAAACTTTCTTGATTTTCTTCCAGCTTTTCGAATCTTCCACCTTCTTTGATGAGGCGCCTGCAGTTGATATTCCACGTCTGTATAACACTGCGTACCATATTCAACAAATAATCACCGCTGTTTTTACTTAATCAAGTTGAGCCAGAAATTGGTTGATAGGACTTATGTGAAGGCGAATCCATCGCATGCAATGCACTTCGATTTGTGGGGGCCGATAAACAATATCTACTGCAAGTCATAGTCATGGCAGTGGCTTGGCTGTCCCTTCTTTGTCGGATCATCCTGGATACACTAATGCGTTAGACGACGACAGAGGCAGACATCTCTTTAGGCGACACTAACCAGAAAAATGAAAAAGGATTTGTGGGCAGAATACATGGAGTTTGATGGGCCGCTTGGTTTCGACCTTTTGATTTCACGCAGGCAGATCGAAGTTCTACGCTGCTACTGAATCTGAAAAGCAACTTTCCATCTATCAAGGCTCGCGTGGGAACCATATGATCATGTGGTGGTTAATAAACCTGTACAGTGCAGTTGAGCTTTTCTGTCTGCGTCATGCATGGATGGGCTGTAAAGGACAATGGCATGGACTCGTTCCTTTCCGCTTTGAAAAGAAATTGACATATATATATATATATATATATATATTGGAAAAGGAAAAGAATAATGAAAATTGTGGGAGATCTGTTTTGTTTTCAATCGTATACACAGATATGTTCTTCCCGAGAAATTGATGTTCTTAGCTGGGTCAATCCATTCAGCAGTAAAATCCTTCTAATTAATATTTTTCTTCAATAGTCACAAGAGAGTTGAACAAGAAATTTTGATTAATGAAAAGATAAGTCGAAAACATATTAATCATAGTAAGTTCAGTGCAACTTATTATTACTATATTAATATCACGATTATATTTGTGATGACAACCTTACATTGAATACAAATGGTTTATACATATATGACATATTAATTTAAGAAGATGCATTGGTCTTGGGTCCAAAGAGAGATCAACATGTGGTTCTCATTAATCTTGGAAAACTGGGAGTCGGCCTGCTATCTTGTGGTGGATCTTCGCTTTGACATCATCCACACTACTCCTTTTGCCTCGTCCATCTCAGATTTATTGCCCTTGCGCACTTTACTGACCTGCATAGACATCAAAAAGACATATATTATCTGAGCCAATAAGGATAATATCAACAATAGGTAAAAAGATGTTAACACTAACACCGGGATTACCTTAATTGCGATAGGACTTGTATACTTTTCATGAGTAGTGTTTCCCCTTACAAATGCAACCCTTTGAAGAGTATTCACGACCCAGTAAAAGATACTGGACAACGTGCGATTTTCCATCCATATGTATGCGATGAGGCTGCGGTCTCTTTCTCTTACATACTGAAAAAAGAGTGAACAGTGTGAAACAAGAGAGAGAGAGAGAGTGGGGGAGGGAATTGAAAGTTTTAAGAATTGAGCAGCAGATGGTTCCGGTGGGGCAGATGTCTTCTGCAAGTTCTGTTTGCAGCAACGTCTCAGGAATTGCAGGTGATCTTCTTTCTGTGCATGCTCTTGAGTTCGAAATGTAAGGGACATATCATGATCCAAGATCAGGTAGAAAATGTCTCCTGTGATTCAAATGATCCCGTGGAATCTCTTGCAGGAAACCTATTTGCCTTCGTGTTGTTTGCCTCCCCGATGTAAGTTCTCTTTTTTTATTTTTTTAAATGGCTTCTTCATGTGATAGGATTTTCTAGACTCGAGAGATGAGACTGCAGCACTGTGGTTAGATGGGACTTCTACTTGATTCCTTGCAGACCCACATTCAGGAGGATTGTGAAGAACAGATCGACCGAGCAATTCTCGGAATCACCTTATGTGTTTGCTCTCCTCAACTGCCTGATATGCCTGTGGTATGGGTCCCCTTTCGTGACTCCTCGAGTAATACTTGTCGCCACGGTCAACTCCATCGGTGCAGTTTTCCAGTTGGGATACCTAACTATCTTCATTCTCTACGCCGATAAGGCCAAGAAGGTAGCTTTGATGTCCTTCAAATTGGGATTTATATGCACATAGCTTAGGATAACATGGAACAGAGTTTTGAAGATTCTGTAACCCGAATCAGTACCTTGGTGGTACCTGTTTTAACCAATCTTTTCTACAGGCCTTCTATTGGAAGAGGTCCGAATTAACACATCACCAGTTATTCAACTTGTTCGGCCAAGATGCACAGAAAATATTCACTTCCTACTAGCATGATATATAGCCGAACTTATGGTGATATCTTTCCGATTTTTCATGCAGCTGAAGACGTTCGTACTCCTGCTACTAGTTTTGGCCCTGTTCCTGACTGTGGTCTTCATGAGCATGCGACTCTTTAGCCCAGGTTCTCGGCAAATATTTGTAGGGTACCTCAGCGTGATTTCACTTATATCCATGTTTGCGTCACCCTTCTTGGTCATCGTAAGTTCATCTCTGATTAGGGTATCTTTATCCTAAAGTTCAATGATTTATGTCATTACAATATCTGTATTTTCACTTGGTGGTCTGCAGAAGCTGGTGATCAAAACGAAAAGCGTCGAGTACATGCCATTTTGCCTCTCGTTGTCGACCTTCTTGATGAGTGTTTCCTTCTTCACCTATGGAACATTCAAGTCTGATCCATTTATCTATGTAGGCAAAAACCATTCTCTCTGTCTTTATGTGTTCTTCGAAGTGGAATTGAGAAATGACTAGTGACCATAAGCGGCCAGAGGTGATCGTGAACTCGTGGCTTTGGCCATCATTAAAACAGGAAAAGACTGAAATCATTTTCCCCCACAAAAATCTGTGCAGGTTCCGAATGGCATCGGGACAGTTCTCGGAATTGGCCAATTGTTGCTCTACTTCTACTACAAGAGATTATCTGCAGTTGAAGACCGGAGAGAACCCTTGCTCCATACATATGCATGAAAAGGAATTACTGCAGCATTATTGCTACAGGTCGTAACCGGTCAACCTCTCTTCTTGCTTTTCCCTCGGGTGAGAAAGGAGAGGAGTATGTTCAAAACATAATTCGACATATTAGATCAGGTTAGTGGAATCCGAAGAGGAGCTAAATGAGCTGAGAATGGTGTTCGTCTTAACGAAATATACAGAATTAGAAGCCTTGAGCTGTATGCAGGATTGATCTCCCTGGAAACATATCACTGTAGAATGATTGGGATAAACAGTAATTGACTGGGAGAGCTTTTATGATGAGTGGGCAAACAGACCATCATAGTTCACTTTTGATGTTGAGGGTATTTCCACAAGTGTCTCTTCATTTACTGCCCCAGAATCCTCGATTTTTTTTTTCGGAGGAAAAAGGGAAAGCCTAAGCGAGTTCCATCCCTTCACAGATTAACAGGGACTAGCAACCGAACATGAAACCCAAGATGAAGGCATCCATCAGAAACAGAAAGAAGTCGGGATCACGAAAGAGTTTCTCCATTCAATCCCCAATGCAAACTGTCTCCTGATCATCATCCTCCATGTAATCTTCCCTCATAAACAGGCCGAGCTGCTCCAATGCATTCTTTCCAGGTGACCCATCAAATCCTCCCGATGGCACCTGAGATTCGTCACTGGATTCTGTAACTTACGGACTGATAAAGAACCACCCACCACCACCCCC
>CXYZ01007891.1:1408537-1439913 GCA_900006705.1 Sonneratia caseolaris
CCCCCCCAACTCAGAATATTAAGTTCCTTAGAATCCGGTGGTTTCTCTCCGATTATCACAGTGCCCCCCAACCCCCATCTGATCAGACAGGCAACATTCTTTTAACTCTCATTCAACATGTGTACTGAAACATGTAATTTTCTTTTTTTTCGTTCTTTTTTTAAGATATAATTGAAGTTTGAGAACAAATAGGGAAAAACGTTTGTATACCCGATACTGTGCAATTTCTGCAGTTTTACCATCTGGGATGATCCAACTAATATGTTTTTCATTTTACATAGTGAGATAAAATCACTAAATAATTTTCAAATTTTGTTTATCACTAATGATCCTTGGAAAAACTTACATGTATGGTGTCAAATACGGTTGTACTAGGGTAGCTAATGGGGTGCAGGCAAGTTTGCGTGTCTCTCAGCAAATCCGTCAATCATAAATCCTTGCAGCCCGACTATTATGGATTTTGAGCCCATACATCATTCTCTTTCACTCTTGAAAGGAAAGTACGTTAATCCATACCCTGAAATGTCCATCTTCAATGCAGAAAGGCATCAACCAAATGCGCCAGCAATCTGTATGCCTAGGCAAAGAATATCACTTTTTCCCATTTTCTGATCATGATAATGAACCAAGCTTTCAAGTAAAGGAGAGCTGTAGCTGTAGAATAGAATCCAAGGTCGGAGACGTTGCCTTGACATTGAATCATCAACTTTACAGCCTCATAAAGTCCTTCTTAACCGGACAGCCTTTGCAAGAAAAGAACCTCGGATGTTGTATATATAACTCTGTCCCCTCTCCAGGCTTATGCACGTACTCTCACAAGTAAGACACACATATCTTACACTTTGCCAACGAGCTAATTAGGATTTTACTATCCATAGCTTATAAGAAGAAGAAAATTTGAAAAAAAAAAATGGCAAGAGGGCAGATGAAGGATGTAGCTTCTGTCCTCCTTTTCCTCAACTTCTGTATGTATGTGGTTGTCGTGTGCATAGGCGGATGGGCTACTAATATTGCTATAGATCGGGGCTTCATTATTGGTAACCCTCTCTGCAAATTTGTTCTATCTTATGCAATATCCACTTCTTCTTCTTGTCGATGATTGTTTTTGTTTTTCCCCGGTAAAATTGTCAATGCATCATATGCTGAGGCCATACCATTTATGTAGGACCGGGCTTCAATCTTCCGGCTCATTTCTCCCCCATATACTTCCCAATGGGAAATGCTGCGACTGGCTTCTTCGTGACGTTCGCTTTGATAGCAGGAGCTGTCGGGGTTGCCTCTGCCTTTGCCGGGATTAACCATGTCCGTTCCTGGAATATCGACAGCTTACCATCTGCTGCTTCAGCTGCGGCTATTGCCTGGACCCTCACTCTCCTAGCTATGGGGTAACCGCACTCTTTTGCAGAGTTTAATAATACTCTCAAATTATTTCCTCCCCATTGTATCTCCAACCAGTTCTCTAATGGTCAAAGCAGATGGAGTGAACGAGTTGGTCCCATCTACTATGAGATTCGACGTTTATGTTTCTATTCTCATCCATTTCTCGTATTTCCTCTACTCAATTCATGTGGAGATATCACGCAATTCTGATCATGGCATGAGAAATAGTTTGTGACTATTACTAAAAGATGTTCTGGTTTTATATGCAGCTTTGCCTGCAAGGAGATTCAGCTGCACCTGAGGAATGCCAAATTGGTAAGGAAAAATAGTATCCATTGTTCCAAGAAATCCTGCTATTTCTTACCATACTTCTTCGTAAAAGTTTGGATTGATCTTCCTTTTTTTTCATTTTGGAGCAGAGAACAATGGAAGCCTTCTTAATTATTCTCTCAGCCACACAGCTCATATACATCGTGGTCATCCATGCTGCCACGTCGAGAAGAGGATGATCAAGCATACTAATCCTTGGTACGTCATGTTCGTGTGAAGATCTGTTTTGCGTGAGTTCCACTTTCAGCTGTCTACATTTAGACTACCGGGCTTGGGGTTGGAACTTTCAGTGCGAGTATGAATGAGCTCTAATTGGATTTGCGCGTCAAAATAAGAAATTGCCATTGATTCTAGCAGGAAGATACCAATATGTTTGCATTCGATAACCTCCGATTGCTACAATTTCAAGAATTCCAGCAAGTGAACCGAATTTATCCATGCGACATCAACAAGATGTGACCAGACACGAACACGTATTACTCAACCAAAAAGTATCAATCCCATCGAAAATAAACCCATACATCTTCAAGTACAAAATGAAAAACTACTGGAGACAGACTCGTACAAGACGGTAACTGTGAAGATCGCCACAGCCGTGAACATACTAAGGGGCTCTCCGCTGCAAAACTGTAAGGTCTGACACTAATAGAAACACAACCATGTGCTGTTCCACCAACTCGAGGTCTCTTCGGAGGATATCATAGTAATAATTATCACTCCAGGAAACTGGAAAGATGCCGGATCAGCAGCTCCACGAACTACTATCTGAATCCCACTTCGATTCCAGAAACACCTAGTCCCTCGAGCCTTCTGCAGCAGCAGGATGTCAGATAAGAACATCAGTGACAGCAGAGAATGAGATGCAAAGCAATTTTACTGTTTACAAAAAATTATCAATAAAATGAAAGAAAAGATAAAATAATAATAATAATAATTGTCAGGCCCTTATACACCCACTTTAAAATCTAAACCAGTTTATAGAACATAAGGGCTTCTCTGAGTGTCATGATCATTCCCCCAAATTGTAATTCTAAACCACATGGGCTTTCACCATGGCTCCTACTTTCTCTTAGTTCAGCCAAAACTAAGAACCATTTCCCTGGGAAACAAGCAATAGTCATCATCTAGCAACTCTTCGCTGAAAGAGTAATTTCTATATAAACAGCATGAGTACCAAAATTGAAAGCACTTACTAACAAAAACTACTAGTTACTTCCCAAATAGCAACAAGAATTTTCTCATGCACATAACCATGAACTGAAGCCTAATAAAAAAATTGTCGCACCAAGCCATATCTTCATCATTCAAAAAAGAGCTCCATAAAGAAGAAGCTGGAGCTCTTTAGAAAGGTGAACAAAAAGCCTAAGACACCTAGTAGTTGGTTGGGTGTAAGCAGCATCAATCCCATCAAGCATAGAACGTAAGTTCGATATTTACCAAATATCATGACTGTTAAAGAAAAGAAAGATCCCCCAGTATAAGCAAGACATGAGCTGATAGATTAGCGTCCCATCAAGACTGTCACACAGAGATCTCACTGGTAATATCTAACAAATACAGGTACCTGAAATTATCTTGAGGAGCCCGTTATCACATCGAATATCCCACAGCAACTAAAACAAGAGGTTTCTCGCATGACTCTTGGCACTGGTGCTACTGGAGGCTGCAGAAGGATCCATAAGAATTAGTTACATAACTAATCCAAATTAACCTAAATTACAAAGATTAGAACTCCAAAGTTTGATGCTGAGTCAGGGATTGAATCAACACCTTGTTCTCAGAGGATTCAGGTCTCTCAGAATCCTTGCCAGTTTTGACCATGTCACTAGCTTGAGCAGTGGAGACCTCCTGACTCACCAACAATTTTACCTCCCTTTCATCACTTAATGATTTCTTATCATTTTCATCTGTCACAACAGTGACTGTTTCATCAATATTCGTGGATGAAACTTCTGGAATGGCCTCCAGAGCTTGCGAGGCCTCATCTCTCAGAGGAATCAGCTTCTTATCCTGATCCTTCAATGCTTGCAACGAGTCAGATGGACTCTCTTCTATTAAAGTTTCAGTCACATGAACTACCTTCTCAGAGACAGAAGACACCTGTTTAACAGAATCAATGACAAGAGAACTCTCAACAACTTGAGCTGGCCCTTCGGGCAAAGAGTTGATTTGCTTCACCAATTCATTGGACTCGGATGCTTCTAAAGCCACAGCTTTCATTTCTTCCTGCTCCAGCTTCTTTTCAATGACCTGAGACCAATTGTCTAAGCCAACAATATAGTTTTTCCCCTGAGCGCCATTAGCTGATACCTGCACAGCTTCAACCAGGACGCACTCGATATCAACGGTTTTGCTTTCTGAATTGTCCTCAGACTTCACTTCCTTGACACTTTCCACACTCTCAATCTCCTCAAACCCGCCTTTTGGTGCAATAGCCGAGTCAACAGTTTTAACCTCAGAAGACCTGCTCTCAGGGGCAAGAGACCCGACAGGTGGCTGGTCTTTGATGTGCTCATGGCCGTCACTGGGGAAAAGGTCACTGTGGCCCTGAGATGCAGGGGAAAGAACCTCGGTCTCACCACCATCACTGTCCTTCTCTTCATTGTGCCTCGGATCATCATGTTCTAAGGTCATTTCCGCCAACAACAAAAAGATCAAAAATTAAATCGACATGATCAGAAATAAATAATCAGCGTAGAGCACGCAATAGATCTATTCTGTCAAGAGATTCCACAGACTCAATTCTAATTCAAAGAGATAAGCTACTATCAAAGAAATGAAAGACGAACACCATAATGTAAAAATAAAAATAAAAAAACTACAGAAATCAAAGGATTTGAACAAAGCAAGCAGATGGGTATTGTATTGTGCAGTGAAGGGTTAAACAGCGTTGAGGAGGTATCATACCATGAGAGTCATGGTGTTGATGAGCCTTCTTTTTCTTGGCCGCCTTCCTCTTCTTGGCACCTGAAGGCATGATTTATTGATTGACTGATTATTACCTTTCGATAGATCTACCCTACAGACAGATCAGCAACCAGATAAGGCCCGCCCTTTAGCTTAACTCGATGAAAGAATCTCACGACAGAAAGATTCCACTACTGCACTGTCCCTCTGTCCCACCCCACCATCTCTCTCCACAAAGAAAGAGGAAGAGAAGATTTTGATTTGAACAGTACGACGAGAGGCACTGAGGAATTTCGAATTGGAGTGAGCCCTTCTATCAACAGTGCCCAAAGAAGGGAATACCGGAGAAGATGAGGAAGACAATAGGACAGCCTGGTGGGTTTTGTAATGGCTGCTCCTTCCCCTCTCCCTCCCTCTCCATCTACCTCTTGTTTTTTTCCGCATTTTTCTTTTTCCAAATTTTTAATATAAAAAAACTTTTATTAAGGGGCATTTATTAAACACGCTCACTCCCAGGGGAAAAGCCGTGTCGGGTGTCGGATCCGATCATTGTTTTTCGTCAAAAAAATAAATGCATTTTTTTAAAAAAATAGCGTACAACAGCCGACTTATTTTTAATTAGGTTGTCGATTTACTTGCTCACCCAAGAGAGAGAGAGGAAAAAAAAAAAAGGAAAACTCGTTTATGACCATTTAATTCTCGCTTTTGTCATGTAAATTTTCTTCCAATTTCACGAAATAAATTATTAAAATTTTTTATAAGATGTAAAGTCGAAGAGTTGACATCGTGGATCGGCTGGGGGGCATTTTCCGATGATGTAATCGACTGATCTGAGGAGGCGGCAGGGCGGGGAGGAGGCTGAGACTGAGAGAGGGTAGATAGAGCACCACTGAGTGGTGCGAGATTTGCCAGCTCATGCTTGTCATGAAACCAATGGAGTTGGACTTCCTGATATGTAAGCCAGGGCCTGAAAGCGCAAGGTAGGTCAAACATCAGGGGGCTGAATTAGGAGGACGCAAAAGTTAGGGTGCGAAAGACAATTTTCCCTGCCGTGCTCGTCTTCTCTGGCTTTTCCTTGGTCACACCTCTGAGACAGCACTGGGCTATCCGCGGCAGAAGTTGGACTTGGCATTGAATACTCGAGCAGCAAAATCTTACAGTGGGGAAGAGAAGAGGAAGAGAAGAGATCAACAATGGATGCTCTGAGGAAACAAGCCAGCAAGCTCAGAGAGCAAGTCGCCAAACAGCAACAGGTCCCGGCTGCTACCTTTTTCTTGAAACTGTGATTTGTTCGGTTTACATTCTGGAAGACTGTTATTGGTCATTATACGGTCGGATTGGATCGATTCCGTCTATCTAATGCAATTCCTACTGTGTCAATTGAGCGTCCGCTCTATAAAATTGGAGGAGCACGGGTTACAGCGAGAACCTGAACCTGCCGCAAATGAATCACTTGCCATCTCATTTCTCATACGGAATGACGAGATCATATTTATCTGTGATGTCGTTCTTGTCTTGTCGGTTTCTGGAAAATTTCCAGCTTCTCGGATTGGTGACGATCGCTTTCTGCTTGTGTTTTATTTATGCTGTTGCACCGATTCGAATGGAATATATGCTTTCAGTGTGCAAGGAATTCTTCGGGAATAAATTAAAGATTTTTACTTTCTTTGCTGTGAGATTTGCTTTCTTTTATTGCCCTTTTGTTACAAGTATATCTCCCTGTGGAATGCAGGCTGTTATAAAGCAGTTCAGTGGGTCTGGCTATGAAAGCTCAGATGTAATGGTTATTGATGAAATCGAGATGCAGAGACATCAACAGCTAGATAAACTTTACAAGTCCACTCGAGCAGGAAGGGTAGAGATGTTGGAACTCTCCATTTCTCTGTTGCTGTTTACTTTTGTGTGAGGTTGCTGATTTTTCCTGATCCGGAGCATAATTTTATCTCTCGTACTTCAAGTGAGGATGACTTACTATACTGTTGCTGGTTAATCAAATCTGCCTATATATATATTTATTTATTTATTCTTTTGGCTTTCTCTAACCGGTAACTCCTCAAAGGTCATGGATCTGCAATCTAAGAGAAGGCTAGACTTTCTTTTTAAGATGGAAATCTTTCTAGTTTTACGGATAGTCTGATGTTCAGAATTTTTACTCAGGATCTTTAAGTTTAGTAAATTATTTATATGAGTCAAGGGATTACCTTATAAAGGAAAGGAAAAAAGGGAAAGAAGCTGGATGCACCTGAAGAAATGCTTGATTCTTGAAATCCTAGACATTTGAAGTTAACAGATGCTGCAAAGGACACAGTGTTTGGCCTCTCAAAGCTCTGACTTCCATTTATTTTGACAGTAGAGAGAAATATTATCATTTCTCTTAGTGAAAATGTTGACATTTTCATAACTCTGCTTACTTACTAATTTTTTTAGTGTGGCTTGTTTAATTCAGGAATTTCAAAAGGATGTGATAAAAGCTGCGGAGGGATTTACAGCAACAGGTTATAAGAATATTGAGACAGGTACCTTATGCCCAGGATTCCTCACTCCTCAGCGACCACTTTCTACAAATTATATTTATAAGTAATTTTGGTGAATGAAATTTGTTCTTTTTATTTACACTGAGTGATCAACCACTTTCTATACTTTAGATCTATAATTAAGTTTTTTTTTTCATTTTCAGCATTCCTAAAAAATTTTAGCATTTCAATCGATGTCTGGCAATACTTTGGGTTCTATTCCTTGAGTTTTAACATAATATCTATATTGGTCAGGATCAAGGTTATCTGAAGACTGTTGCAAGTATGGAGCTGAAAATATAAATGACAATATATTAGCTAAAGCAGCTGCTATATATGGTGATGCCCGTAAACATGTAGAAAAAGAGCAAGAAGACTACAATAAGTTGTTATATTCTCAGGTCAGCTTTTCATTTTTCTTCTGTTGGACAAATCCTCTAAATGATAATTTAACCTCATATTGCGGATTCTGTACATTATATATCCTCCAAAGCTAATACCTACATGTTTAATCATCTAAGAGTAAAAAGCCACTTTGGTGGATGTAACATATTTTCTTTTATGGGTATAACATGTTCTATTTAGAGATTCCTGAAGTTGTATTCTGTTTGAAATCGTTTATTTGTTTATTGGTCTATGTTTATAGGCATAATTATTTATTCCAAATTTACCTAGCTGAATCCTTGTCAGTACTAAATAGTACCTTTACAACCTTTCTCAGATTTTAGAACCTCTCAGAACAATGGTGACTGGAGCGCCTTTAGAAGATGCCCGTCATCTTGCTCAACGTTATAGCCGTATGAGACAGGAAGCTGAGATGCTGGTAAACTGAATTCCCTTGTTTTTCTCCCTACCCTTGATAATGTCATTTGGGTTCTTCTGGAAATCATTTTTCTGCTAAATTCCATGTTTTGTGGGGTTCTTTGTGTAAGATTGAATATAAGTTGGACTATAAAATCTCAGGCTGCAGAAATTTCTAGAAGGCAAGCAAGGGTCAGGGAAACTGCCATTCCTGAGAATGTTGCCAAGCTGCATGCCGCTGAAGCAAAGATGCAGGAAATTAGAGCTAACATGGCAATTCTGGGTAAAGAAGCCACATCAGCATTGGCTGCTGTTGAAGCGCAGCAACAAAGGCTTACTTTCCAGAGGCTAGTTTCCATGGTACATGCTCTACTAATTTTCATAAAAGATTATATCCTCAAGTTCCTCTCACCTCCCTATAAAACGTGCATTTTTTGGCTTCATGTTTACAGGTCGATGGAGAAAAGACCTTCCATCTCAGGGTGGCTGCTATACTTGGTGAGGTTGAAGCTGAGGTTAGTTCTAGGTTGTATTTTTCTCATGAATTTAATCTATTCGACCAGGTTAATGTATTGCTGTATCTTCATTTTTAATTTTTTGGCAGATGGTTTCTGAGAAGCAGCATAAGGAGTCTGCTCCTCCCGTTTCAACAGAGATCCACACAGAGAAAACTTCATACTTTTTAGCTGAGGTCTGTTGAAAAAATTCATGAAATTACCTTCTTCATATAAATAATATTCAAAGCTCAAAACTATAGTATGCATATTTTAGTCATGGGCTATATCTATTAGCGTAGGTTCATATGTAGGCAAGGGCTGGAGATTTAAGAAAGTGTATGCATTTAAATGAGTGGCATTACTTTGGGCAGGATGGTAGGTGACGTTTGATAAAGGTAAATTCACATTTTTTTAATAGAGAAATGCTTTCCGGTACTTCTCAGAAGAGATGAGACTGCACTACAAATTTATACTACTGGTATTATTAAGCTGATAAGGATATTTGGTGAGTTGTGCCTTTTCTAATTTTAACAAGTTTAGCATTTCAAATTGTTGAACAGTACTATAAAAATTTTAATGAACAGAGACTTTCAATTTATTTTTTGAAAATAATATGCCAATTTTTTTAACTGTGTGCCTTTCTTTAGTCAGACACGCCCTTTTTATGTGCCATGCAACTTAAGTGAAATGTGAAATTTGAGCCTCGAGTGCACCTCACACTTTTGACAACCACCTTGGAAGTCATTAATTATTCTCGAGGCTCGTCTTTTTTCTTCCCCCTTTTTTCTTTTTCTTTTCACTCTGGGTACTGATCAATGGAAATACTCGGTGTTCTGATCTTGTAGGCAGGCAATGCATGATATTCTTAAAACACAAAAAGGATATAGAGCATAGCCAGGAGCCTAACTATGGAGTGATTGTTTCATGTTTGCTGCTGCAGGCAATGCATAGCTTTAGTGCTGAAACAGAAAAGGAGCTAAGCCTGGAAGTGGGTGACTACATTGTTGTTCGAAAGGTAATGTCTTGTCAATGAAAATATATGGTATTGATATATTGATCCAACAATTGAACAAAATGACATTGAAATGTTCCCCTGAGCTCGTCAGAGGTAGAAAATTAGATCTAGATATTTCTTTCAACCGCATATGGTTAAATGTATTTGTCGAACTCTACAGCATCAAAAATCTCCTCGCTTTGACAGGTGAGTCCATCTGGATGGTCAGAAGGAGAATGCAAGGGCAAAGCGGGTTGGTTCCCCTCAGCATACATTGAGAAGCGACAAAGGGTTCCCACAAGTAATGGGGCGACCGAAGTTTACTGACCAAGGATTACCAGAAAATAATCAGACCAAACAAGTCTATCAATTGATACCAACTTCGGTTTTGTAAATGTGGCCACCTGAAACTGAAGGCACCGCTACTTTTATTGCTTGGAAACAGCATCCTCACTAGCTGTTTGATTTTTCTTGTATCTCTGTCATCTCTGTTGTTCCTTCTTGTCGCGTAGAATGAATTTGTTCAATGTGGGTTGCAGTTTCCTCTGACCGGTGAAACTACATTGCAAATGAGTTATGATTTCATTCATTTCTTTTTGCATCTAGTTGTTCATGACTGCCAGAGATGTTCGGAGGTGAAGATGATCGATTCCATCACTTAAATTACGTTACAAACTTTTGGCTGTATTGGTCTTCTGCAACGAAAGCCAACATCCCCAAGTGCTAGGACCTAGTTCCATCCAGTCCTAACAATGGAAGCCATTAACCGAGCTATGGTGCATCTCTCTGTACAAAAATATGGTTGTTCAGTCTCCAGCATTTACCGGGTAAATTAATAATGCCCGGTGGGGCTACAGGACGCTCACGAAACCCTCTTTAGTGGCAAAGCATAAAAGCATGGAAATCCAAGTTTTCCGACCATACTGGATCGTAGATGCCAGCAACGAGGGGGCAGCACGAACACCAATCGCAATTTAGTTCACTTAAAGCAGGACAGGAGGACAAGAAGGGAATCTAGCAAGTGCAGACGTGACAGGGATTGGAGATAAGAGTCATTGGTCCTGAGGAGGATTATCACGAAGGAGCTGAAGAAGAGGACCAAATGAAGGGCGCTAAATCTGATGAAGGATAAGATAGCTCCAGGCCCTTTGCATAAAGCAGAGCATTTAAGATAGGTTCTTTAGTTTGCTGTTCCGGGTCTCACAAGGAAATGTTCTTTCCCTCGTGGCAAGGTCGGTGCAGCTGATAGATCATGGTCAGTATGAGATCAACGGTAGCACGAGCACAGACTGACGTGTCGACATAAAGAGAAATCGTCTTAACTTCTCTAAACTGAAGAAGAGGGGTTGATCTGATGCTACCTGCAGGCACCTCAGCAAGAAAATGCGAGTCTTTTTGTGGAAGGAGACCTCAGTGGACTGAAGTTTACACTAACTACTCATAAAATGTCAAATTCTTTTCACAAGCTTTTGAGAGATGGAGCGGACTTGTGAATAGGTTGGTAATGCCGTCCTCCCCAGGATTGCTCGTCACATGGGGAAATATTGGTGGAACTGATGATTCTGATGGTTTGATTGCAAGTAAAAAATAAAAACTATATATTACTTGGTGAAATGAGCCGACTTAGCGAAACGAACAGAGCTAGAGGTAAACTAAAAGAAAGAAAAAGTAAAGGGGTCAGAGTGCAAAATTGGAAACTTTCCATGCAACTGAAATACCTGCCTCCGTCGGCAGCCCACATTTTCACCTGAGGATAAGACGTATCTTGGCAGCTCTCACGCTTGCTCCAAGAAGCAGAAAGAAGCTCTGTGGACCTGTGAGACAACTGTATCGCACTCGACATCTCACACAGTCACTCTCTGGCTCGCTTGCTCTCTCCGTTTGACAATTATCATGTCATACCTTCGTCTTGTTCAGGGTGCAGGGATGGCTGATCTTGGAACTGCTGTCGACTTCACGGACCTCATTGTTTTCCTTCGAAGGATTGATGGGAAGTTCGAGTCTCTGCTGAACGATTTCAGAGCAGAGGACAGAAGGATTATCACCGCCATTGAAGAACTGAAGAGATACCAAGAACGTTTGGAGACTAAACTGGACAAGTTGGTTAACATGTTCATGTACAGAATGGCTAAGGGCGACGACAACCATCTTGAAGCATTTGCCAACACCCAAGAGGGTGTAATTGTCTTGAAGGCGTTGCACTGTTGGTTCACCAAGAAAGCGGAAAATGTGGAAGCTCGGCTAGATCAGTTCTCGGCCTTGAAAGCTAGCAATCCTGCTGGTCCTTCTAGAGATGTAAAAGGAAAGGGGCCATTGAAAGCGAGCCACAAGGCTTCTCGAGCAAAGGGCACCAGTATTAAACTTAAACCAATAAAAGAAGTGGATGAACCACCGCCTGGAGAAGCCAGTGAGGAAAAAGAAGAGTTAATGACCAAAGGATCGGATGATACCGATCCACAGTCGCCAAGATTGCCTCACGTGGAGGAAACTCATGCTTCAGCGAGTGACATCAGAGAAGTCCCAGAAACAAGAGATAAGGATTTGAACATCATCCGAGCCACCGAGCTTGTGAAGGGCCTGCATGATCCACGAAAAAGGTTCACCCATCTGTTCAGCATATGTGTGATGAGCGATGCAGAATGGAAGCCCATCGAGGATATCCTGGCCCGATGTGAGGAGCTTGGGGTGGAGGTCTCTCTCTCGCTAGTTGAACTCTACATCAAATTATTCGTTGAAAACAAGAAGAGAGAGATGGCCAAGTTCCGAGGATTCATGTCAGGTCTGAAGGCGATATCAGAGGAGGATAGAAATAGAGAGGTAATGAGGTGGATCGTTTTAGCGTTAGATGTGGCAGACAAAGAGCTCAGAAAGAAAGACACCACGGAAGGTCGAGAAGTGACCCAGACAACTGTGGGAGAAGGAAGCAGCCAACCTCGCGAGGCTGACCAGGACAGGAGGACGCCCGAGACGTTTGCATTAGTAGAAGATCTGTTAAGTCAGTTCGGCTCGCTGATTATCGATCTAAACAGTCTTATGAATTTCAACCCTCTTTCACGGGTGATGCCGATAAGCGAGATGGTGAAAGACATGGATGAGAGATTGAAGCTTGTCGAGAGGAAAGTGGACACGATCAGGAGAAACACAGAAGGACTCGGTATCAAACTGAAGTACGGCCGTTTTGCTAAGCTTCTAATCGGACTTGCGAATAGCTGTGGGCTCTGCTTCGAGCGGTGGATCTACCATGGGAAGCTTCGGTAATCGCTACAACTGGAGCTGCTGACATTTGCAGTTCCACAGCATATTCTCCATGTATTCCTCTTTTGCTGGTGGACAATCGACTGGTAGCAATAGCACATACAAACCTGGAATGGTCAGGACTAGAATGTGAAAATTAGGTAGGCACGTAGCAGAGAGCTCATACAGGAACTTCATGTCGCATTTTCTATTGGACATATATTTTTCGTATCAGATTTGATCTTGGATTCGTACGTTATTCCTTGAATTTGATGATGGTTCGACTCGAAATGCGATGATCAAGAAAGAGCCTGTAAAAACTCATCATTATTCCAATTTCCAATATTACTACCAACGAATAATTGGATTTCTGTCAGTTTGATGAGATCAAGAATCTGTAATTTACTTTGATCTTCACTATACATAATTTTTTTTATCATGTACACACTACAGTTCTTAATCGATCCCGATTAAGTTATTGTACAAATAGTAAGTCGTTATATGAAGTTACAATGAGAACCACAAGGACACCATAAAGGTGAAAATGTTTCAAAACGTACCAGCCGACCCACATTCACCCTGTCCCATTTTCTATGCTATTATCATCCACCTACAATAAGAAGATTTGAATTCTCAACGGTAAAACCGCTGGCACCTCATCTCTGTCCTCCCATATTCTTTTCTAGCTAATGTGCATTTGCTTGCTTCTTGTACAACTTACTTGAGGCTTAATTCATAAGATATACGGCATGGCTTATATGAGACGAGTCAATAGAAACAGAAACATCTGGCGGGAGCTCCGGCTGCCACAGAGATATCTTCCATGCAGGCGGTTGCATCAGCCATGTCGGTAAGTTTGACAGCCTTAACATTTCATTCATCACTCTGTGTGTGTGTGTGTGTGTGTGCGCGCGTGTGTTTATTTATATTGATGGCCCTAATTTTGCTCTATCAAGCTGTGCATATGATGGCCCTCATCATCATCTCCACCTCATTTTTCCCTTCTCTACGGCCACCATGGCTGCGCTGCTACGGCCATCAGTACCATCCCAAAGTCTCATCGACGAAGGGGGCGGAGGGGGAGGAGGGCGTGGAACAAGGGGAGCTCTACTCTCCAGCACACGCCATCACCATCAGCAGCAGCAACGACGGGGTATTTCTGCTGGCTGTGATGATGGCGAAGGCAAAGGTTCAGGAGAAACTGTTTCAGGCAGCTCCAGAAGTTTCTGTCAATAGAGCCCGGTTCATCTTGCACACGGTTGGTACGTATCCTGATCCCGCAACCCCGGGTTCTAGTTTTGGAGACGACATTAACAGCATCAAGTCGCACCCTAGCTGGTATCCTCCCGCAAGCCCTCGCTTTCCAGGTCAAGATTCCATGCAGCTGCTTATCTCTATCCCTTTCAACCGCCAGTGTCGTATCTGTTCGTTGGTTCTGTGATACTAGATGTGGTATGATATATATATATATATATATATATATACCGCCCTGTTATCATGTGGTGTTGTGAATAAAACATATATAATAGATTGTGGATATGGCTGTGGAGGACGTCAGGAGATCACTTCTCAGTCCCTTCGAAGAGACAATCGTCGTCTGCGATCACACAGCAGGGAAGCCGGCGCCGTTGATTCCCCCATAGTATTATTAGCTAGTACCCCGAAGCTCTAGCTGGAAAAGAGATGACCGAGACGATCCGTGTTCATTATCCCTCCCATTTTCATTTTTCCTCTTCGAAGGCACGACGAATGGATCCATGTGTACCGATTAATTTCTTCCTCTCTGTTTTTTTTTTTGTTTCCATTAAAGGTTCATGTGTACGTGCTTTTATCTGCTTGTGTTCGTGTTCTTGCACGGATCTCTCATGACCGGTTCGGTTCGGTATACGATCCGTCGGCCTTCATTGTACAATTACGATGACTTAACTTTCTCTGCCCTTTCTTAGTAGCACGAATAATGTGTACGGGGAAAGAAAAAAGAGGCACTCTTAATCTGGAAACCGTGTCCTTGTTTCAAGTATATGTTGACATTAGGCCTATGATCTTAAGCATCACGCATGATCTGTGCGTAAAAATTTCTTCGAATGGTGCTTACCTCTAGAAGTTGAATATGACAAAAACTAGGAACAGATTAAACTAAAGAAACCCAAGAAAGGAAGATACGAGTGGCTTAGGTATATCACATCCGGATAAATTTTACACGTATAGAAGAAAGTCGAATAGAAGGGAGAGGGTCAGCTATCAAGTCGATGGAATTTGTGCCTTTGGTGTCGAGGAAACTGTCCTGCAACCTCCACGTCCAGTTGTAATATCCCCTTCGTGCTTTGAGCATCAACCTGAACAAGGAAAGGAAAGCAATTAGTGATGAGATTGTTTTCCACGAGAAAACCATACCCAAAAAGAAAAGGAAAGAATTCTATCATTAGGATGCGTATCAATGGCACGTCAATGAGTCATTGTGTTTGTTTGGCATTTATTGACCCGTTTGACTATTAAATGCACCTTTATCTTAATATGAAAATCGATGGTTATCTATTTAATTATTTATTCCTAAATACAAAACTGTTATCATGGATGAAATTATGGGAAATAATTTTAAAAAGAATGTGACATTTTTTTAAGAACTTCTTCATTACAAGAGAGAGAGAGAGAGAGATGGAGGGAGACATCATGTAGGATCATGTTGATGATAGCCACGACAGATGGGTCCATCATGATCGAGTCTCTGATCACTTGGAAGATTCAAAATCCGGTTGTGTGTGGATCTCCCGAGTCTGAAACCGGGAGTTGACTTTCATTGCGGGCGTTTGGGACTTTGCCTCTTGTCTTGCCCTCTGAATCTAACATATGGATCATCGCCGTGATCCGTTCTGATTGTTCACAATACAGAACAAGTTCTCCGTAACCCCATAAAAATTCCCACCAGCTCGTCCGACCTCAACAGTGATACAGAGTCAAAGGGGTAAGATGTATAAAGTCGCCAGCCCATCGGAGTTCTTGGTGATCACCGGTGTTAGTATCACCGACATCAAGCTCGCGAAGAAGGCATGGATCCTCCCAGGGCAGTCGTGCGCAGTCTTCGATGTCTCTCCCGTGAACTACACCTTCGAGGTCCAGGCCATGAGCGCCGAGAAGCTCCCCTTCATCCTGCCCGCGGTGTTCACCATCGGCCCCCGAGCGGACGACGAGCAGAGCCTCCACCGGTATGCGAAGCTCATTTCCCCGCACGACAAGCTCTCCAACCACGTGAAGGACCTTGTGCAAGGGGTCATCGAGGGAGAGACCCGCGTGCTCGCTGCCTCCATGACTATGGAGGAGATCTTCAAAGGGACGAAGGAGTTCAAGCAAGAGGTGTTCGAGAAGGTCCAGCTCGAGCTCAACCAGTTCGGCCTGTTGATTTACAACGCCAACGTTAAGCAGCTTGTGGACGTGCCTGGCCAAGAGTACTTTTCGTACTTGGGGCAGAAGACCCAGCAGGAAGCTGCCAACCAGGCCAAGATAGACGTCGCGGAGGCCAGAATGAAGGGTGAGATTGGCGCCAAGGAAAGGTGAATCTCAATTTCTGATGCTGCAAGTGCAAGAAGTCTTTAATTTTGGAAATTTAAGAGGATTCGATACTCTAGAAACTATAAGTTACCAACAGCCTGGTTTTACTGCAAGGTATGTGTTCTTTAATCAAGGTGACTTACAGAGCCCCATAGTGAAGAAAACAGAATAACCAGTGACAAATAGAGTCGCTTGAATCTATTAGGTTCCCTATTAGTCGTTAACCTGACAAAAGGAGAGGAGAATATGTCAACCTTATCGGATCTGCTATTCACGTGATTGTGCACAATGTTTACCTGGATGAAAATATGGAACATATGCATCTGCTTTCCAGTAAGAAGATCAAAGGTGATTTGAACATGGAAATTAGATGTAATCTCAAACATAAACGCAAAGCACAAGTACTCTGTCACTTTTCATGATTTGAGTTTCCTGGATGTCTTTAACGAAGAACGAAGATAAATGTTCCAATGCCATTACATGAGATACTGACCTTATGTTGGTAACTTGTTTCAATGTTGTTAGGGAGGGCCATACACTGCAGAACAAGGCGAAGATCGACACAGAAACAAAGATCATAGCAATCAAGAGGCAAGGAGAAGGACAGAGAGAGGAGATAAAGGTGAAAACAGAGGTGAAGGTCTACGAGACGCAGAGGGATGCAGAGGTGGCCGCAGCGAATGCTGAACTTGCCAAGAAGAAGGCAGGGTGGTCGAAGGAGGCCCAGGTGGCAGAGGTGGAGGCGGCCAAGGCGGTGGCCCTGCGTGAGGCCGAGCTGCAGAGAGAAGTGGAGAGGATGAACGCTCAGACTCAGACTGAGAAGCTCAAGGCCGAGTTCCTCAGCAAGGCCAGCGTCGAGTACGAAACTAAGGTAACTCTATCTTTACCTTACATTTTCTTTCTCCTGTTCTCTTTGTCGGGATCTTGTCGCGGGAATTATCGTGCAAGGCTTGATGTTGTACTTTCTTTTGAAACAAAGGTCCAAGAGGCCAACTGGGAGCTGTACAAGAAACAAAAAGCAGCGGAGGCGGCTCTGTATGAGAAGGAGAAGGACGCAGAGGCCCAAAAAGCCATAGCGGAGGCGACTTTCTACACAAGACAGCAGGTGGCAGATGCGGAGCTCTACGCGAAGAAGAAGCAGGCGGAGGGGATCGAGGCCATTGCCCACTCCCAAGGCGTCTATCTCAAGACCCTTCTCGAGGCCCTCGGTGGCAACTATATGGCCCTGAGGGACTTCCTGATGATTGAACGCGGGCTTTTTGAGAAGCTAGCCAGGACCAACGCTGAGGCCGTCCAAGGCCTCCAGCCGAAGATCAGTGTTTGGACCACCGAAGGAGGAAGCGGCCACAACGGGCCAGGGGATGCTGCCATGAAGGAAGTTGCAGGGGTCTACAGAATGCTGCCACCGCTCTTCAAGACCGTGCAGGAGCAGACTGGGATGATGCCTCCCTCGTGGATGGGATCACTGAATGAACCGTCACCTCAACAACCTAATGGCAACTGAGATCGAAGAATCGAGAATGGTTTCTATGCAGGGGCTGCTTGGGCAAATTCTAGCTGGTTATGAGTTGTATGGTGAATGCGAGAAAGCATAAGCATTGCTCCTGTTTTGACACCTATACGTCTCTCACGGTCGTCTTATCTGTTTAGGAGTCATTTTGGCGATATATTGCTAAGACTGTGTCCGCATCAAACTCTTGAATCTCCTCTGTGAAAATCTTTCTTTTCATTAACTTTCTGGCTTGTCAACATGCTCTGTTTTCCATTCCTTTTCCCCTTCCACCAGCTAACTCTGAAATATTCGTTCTCTGTTCATCTTTGTTGGTTTCTGAATCAGCAATTTTTCTGCACAAAAGATTTGTGGACTTACTGCGGAATGTAATGACTAAGATAGTCCCCCAACAAAACGATGTTTGAGAATTACGCGAATGTCAGTGTAATGCTGCACTGAGACAGAGAGTTAGCAAGTAGTAACTTAATGATTCCTTCTTGAAGTTTCAAAGCTAAACTGATTTATGCATAGAGTTCATTGCAAGGTGAAATAGCTCTGAGTGGCTTCAAATTTCAATGAAGAATCCAACAGAGTTCATAGGTTCGGAGTGAGAACAGTGAGTTCATACAATCACCAGCTATGGAGTCTTGAGCAGAAATTTTCACTGTCCATAGTTTTGGAGTGCAAATGAACTCAGACCTCCTTCAATGGCATACTCATTGTTAATTCACCTGTATGATCCGCAGGGCCCCTCTTCCTTGCTTCAGGACCAGTTTAGCATCGGCACAAGACAATCTCGCTATAAAGGAAAGGAACAAAAAGTCTTCCACAGTTCCTGTCAAGACAATCTCTAGTTTTCCGAATATGGCCGCATGTAATGTTAGAGATATTAAACAAACTGATTTGGCATGAAACTAGCCCGATAAAACCCAAAATTGACTCGAACAACTTTAAACTGACACGTAATTGCTCTTATTAGATTGGAGATGGTTATAAGTCAGGTTCAAGAAATAAGCTCGTTAAACTGGAAATAGTTCAGTATGTTTTTTCATTGAACCAACCTGAAACCATTGCATAACCGGCCCAAACTATGATCAATTATTTGGCAATTCATTTAAAAAAAAATCAAAACTTATTCAATTTTAGCTTACTCCATCTTGGCCAAAGTTGTGTTGCCTTTGACGGCAAGAACAGCTACCAGCAGCGGCTCCTCTCTTCGGATTGGTCTTGGCCTGTGTCTCCCAACTTGAAACTTCTTCGATCACGCTTACGCTCATTCTTGTCATCTACTCTCTGTCGAGCCTCCCTCAAACCAATGCCGACTGCTATAACAACTGGAACTTCACAGTGCATATATAGAGAGAGAGAGAGAGAGAGAGTATTTTTTAAAAATAAAATAAAATATAAAAAATCTGAAACTAGAAAAAAATAATGGAAAAAAAAAAGAGAAGAGACTTGATAGAAATTAGAGGGTTCCATGCCGGCCACCACCGACCATTGACGGTGTTATCGTGCACAGGGAGGGAGAGGGAAGCTGGGTGGAGGAGTTGCGGTCATCGTTGCCGCCGTGTCTTCATCTTCTTCGTTCTTCTCAGTTGGCTGCAGCTTCTTTCTTTCTTCTTTTTTAAATTTTTTTAATTTTAATTTTGATTGGTTTAAGACGATTTGAATGGTTTTGAGGGATTTTGGGGAAATTATCCGGTTCAAACTGCTTTAGTCGGATTCAATTTATAATTGAGTCAATCAAAGAATCAAACCAGGCAATCTTGTAATTTCACGCACTTATAGCCGTCGTGTTGACCATGCTCAGTAACGGAAGCCCTTATTTGAGTTGCGATGCAAAGATTTGCTACTTACTTGAGTAAAAGAAAATTTAGAATATGCACTTAATTGAAATTTTTATAGAAGTTTAGACTTTTAATTGAACTTTTTGACCGATAAATAATAAATTATGTAGTTGTCAGACAAGATTATGAAATAATAATCTACAGGATCTCATGATTAGGTATAGAAAACTCTCCATCTTTCTTTATTCTCCTTATTCTTATTCCTTTTTTTTTGTTTTGGATAATCATGTTAATCCATTAATTACTCAAAATGAATATATACATGGAAGTTCATGCACAGAGGGTTACATCTGAGAGCTACAAAATGCAGGCATTTGGTCTAACAATTAGCCAATCTAGGTACAGAAGCAATTCTAGGTTTCAAAAGGCCACGAACTGAGGATACAATTGGACTTGGCTGCCTCTGCCATTGCTGGGATATGCGAGTATTCCTCTCTCTCCGTATTGAGCAAATGAAACAAGTGAATGCTAACTTACAGGTAGCAGATTGGGGAGACCTTCCTTTCCGATGATGAGTATCCAGTCAAATTCATATGTCCGGTCCCCAACATTGTTTGAGATGCCAAGAAGAGTCAAAAGAGCAACCATATTTGGTTGGTGACTGGGTGAGAGAAAAATACATGATCGCGAGTTTCATCTTCCATCCCACGAAAGTCACATAGAAGAAGAGGCAAATGCTTCCACTGGGAGAGAATATCCTTGCTTGCTAGCCCATCAAGAACAACCAACTAGGAAATGAAAGAGGCTCATGGAAGATGACCTTGAAACCAAAGAATCCTGTGCCAAGTAACCTTGTTTCTTGGTGGAATGGCTTCCCAAATTCCTGAAATCCTAAAACTATCTTTTGAGTTCCAGCAAAATAAGTCCTTATCGGAGGGGGAGACTAAGCTTTGAATTGTAGGGAGTAGAGTTAAAGCTGATGAATCAGTCGATCGCGTCTAATACCACAATCCATCAAAATAAACATTAGACAGCTTAGCAGAAGATACAATGAATAGGAATGTGAGCTCTCCCTTAGGCAGTACATAGTAGAGTGGGTCAGGGATTTGACCATTTATCATACCAGAATGAAATGTTATTATCACATCTTACATTATTGGATAAGTGTTCCCTAGCAATCACTCTGAGCTTGAGAATTCTCCTCCAACCCCAAGAACAAGAGCAAAGAATAGAATTGGTCCGGATACAGTTGCATTTGATGGGATACCTACGAGCCTAAGCGGCCCATATTAAACCTATGTTGCCATAAGTCTTTAATTATGCAAGCCGAATCACAGGACACCAAGCTTTTTAAGCCCAGTCGACCTTCACTCCTAGGATAGCACAGATCCAGCCATTTGACCTTAAGTCTTCTTCCTGTATCATCTTTGCCTTTCCAAAGGAAGTTAGCACAAATATGATGAATTTTGTAACCCACTTTCTTAGGCAAAATAGAAAGTGGGCACACCCACCAAAATTTGTGTCATGCTTTGAAGCACTGAGGAGATGAGCTGAGCTCTACCCGAATATGAAAGAGATTCGGCATCTGAGTTTTATGGAAATCAAAGGAACTCCAAGATATCTTACAAGAAGTGAACCTTGATGAAATCCTGATATTTTAGTCAGTTAAGCCGCCTTGTTTGACGTTTATACCAGTACAAGATAAGTCTACTTTGGCAATATTCAGCTTCAGTCCACACAATAAATAAAAATCTTCGACAGCAGCATAGATATTCCTACAGGAGAGGGTTGAACAACATGTGAGTATGACCGGATCATCAGCGAAAGTTAGGTCAGTTCCAGAGTTCTGCGTCTTGGATGATGACCCATCTTCCCTTCTATGGCTTGGGAGTTCAATATTTTGCGTATTAAGGACCTCCACTGCCCATAGATATCACAAACAGTTACTTTTCTCTGTATGCGACTCCGAAAGGAGAAAAAAGTTTATTACATGGTAAATAACATCATCTTCACCGATCTAATAATAATACGAAAGAGCTTAAGACACGTCTCTTCAAAACCCAGAACAGAAATCGGAATAAATCGTGCAATATAGTACGGCACTCTGTAAAAGGAATCGTGAAATAGTCTACGGAACCCCATTCAAAGTCGAATGCCCGCCCCGCAAGACATCAGAGTCCCTTAAATTGAGACAACGGAGACTGGACTGGTGGGGTCAACTCAACCGGGAGTAAAGACGCCAACACCAAATCGCAGGGCAACGCTTCATCTCTCGAGTTAAATTGCTCGTGCCCATCCCATGTAGTAACAATATATATCTTAGTTTCATAATTTTCCAAAGAACCGATTCGAATATTAAGTTTTCAAGAATTTTTGTTCCCGTTTGCGCTGTTCCATGAAATCTGCATATGTCTTCCCTGAAAGCCGTCAATGATTAAGCAGATCACAAGACGCGTGAATGATGGCGTATATTGACTTGACTATTTATTAAACGTAGGAAAGAGGACGCGAAATGCAGTTCCCACCCAGCAGGGGTGGAAGAACTAGAAGACCCCAAGAAAATTGAGTTGCCTCGACGGCAAGGATAGCTGCCAGTAATGGCTCCTCTCTTCAGATTGGCCTCTGTCGCCCAACTCGGGGTTTCTTCGATCACGCTCACACTCATCTTTGTCTTCTACTGTCTGTGCTTGAGCCTCCCTCGTGGAACCAACGCCGACTGCTATAACAACGGGAACTTCACCGCCAACAGCACCTATGCTGAAAACCGCCGCCGCCTCCTCTCCTCTCTCCCCTCCAATGTCTCGGCAAACGGCGGGTTCTTCTCGGGAAGCCTTGGGACTGGCCCTGACACAGTCTACGCCCTCAGCTACTGCAGTGGAGACCTTCCAGCACAAAACTGGCCATCCGCCGTGAACTCCACGGTTGTGCAACTAATGCAGAGCTGCCCATATCAAAAGCAAGCGGCAGCATTTAGATTCGATACTCCCTGCAGCGTCCGTTACTCGGACAGGCCGATCTACGGGATCCTCGACACCAGTTCCAGTTTAGCCCTCTACAACACGGGGGATATCGGGTTGAGCCAGGACACGTTCTACCCAATATGGAAGAATCATTTGGATAGCCTCGCCGCGAAGGCCTCGAAGGGGTCATCGTCCTCGAAGCTAAAGTTTGCAACCGGCGAAGCGAGTCTCCCTGATTTCCGTACGATTTATGCACTCCTTCAGTGTAGCCCTGACCTGTCGGCGAGTGATTGCAACGAGTGCTTGGTTGGTTCCAGGGAAAAGTATTGGAATTGTTGCCGGGGAAAAGCGGGCGGAGTCATTGCCCAGACAAGCTGCTTTCTGCGGTGGGATCTGTATTACTTCTATCAATATTCACCAATCCCACCGCCACCATCTCCGGTGCAGCCACCACCACCATCTCCCCCTGATTCACCTCCTCCCGTGTCAACTAATAATCCAACAACGGTCCACAAAGGTACATAAATTCAATCTCGCACGATAGTGACCTATTTGCTTAAGGAGCTCACAGATCAAACTGTCAGACCTAACTCTTAGTTCACGTTTAGGTTGTTACTATATTTTGCAAAGTGTTTTCTGTTTTGTTCACGTAGATTGTGGATGGAGTCAACTTCATTTCCAGCGGTTGCACCAGTTGCCCTGAGTCGGCTTGCCCACAGAGTCTCTTAGTTGTTGAAACGGTATCACCAAATTTAGGCTAATGTTACTAGCTGGGGGCATTCTCAAAACCAAAGTCTTCACAAGGGTCATAGGGTTCAATGAAACAGATCGAGACTAAATGTTACACTGAACTGATTCAAAGTTGATCAAGCTAAGCGGTCTCTTTGATCACTAGTTCTGATGCGGGCTTCCTTTATATGGACCAATTTGGCAACTGAACCAATTCAAGTAGAATTTGTGTCTCTAAAATAACTCAACAGAAATGTCCTGTTAAGATCTTAACTTGAACAATGGAGATGTAAACTGTCCTTGTAATAATTTGATCGAGAACTGTTCGGTTCATATTTATTTTGTTTGCCGTTTCTTTGAAATGTCTGATATACATGTAAATGCTATTTTTCTATCATATTCAATCGACTGGCATAAAACTTTCCATGAATGGTTTATTCCAGATCAACGTAATCAAATTATAAACCAATTATTTCAACATAATTTGCATCTTGAAACATTACATTCTACTATTTCTTATTGCAGATGGCTTGCACAAGGCATTTCGGGCAGTCGTGATCGTTGTCCCGGCTATCAGCTTCTTGGTTATTGCCGTCATCTTGTTTCTATCATGTAGTAGAAGGTGGAAATTGTCCAGGAAACCAGAAGGTAAATGCTTTATCAGATTCATACTTTTACATTTCTATTCGAGAAGTTAGAGCTACTGAGCTTGTCTTGCTCATCCAACGAAGACAAGATTAACAAGGTTTGTTTTTACGATCATATAACAGCTGTCCCCACTTCCACTGAAGAATGGTCTGGAGATGATAGCAGAATGCTGTTCAAGCTCAGCGAGATCAGAGCTGCTACAAACGATTTCTCAGACACAAACAAACTAGGACAGGGTGGATTTGGTAAAGTTTACAAGGTAAATAATCCTATTTTATCAGAAAAAATTAATGGTTCCTACTGGTATCTGAAGTATTTGTATTGTTCAGGGGAAGCTGGCAACTGGACAACAGATTGCAGTAAAGAGGCTCGAGCGGTGCTCTCATGAGGGACAACATCAATTCAAGAATGAGATGATGTTGCTGGCTAGACTGCAGCACAAGAATTTGGTTAAGCTCGTTGGTTTCAGCTTTGAAGAAGGAGAGAGAATCATAATCTACGAGTTTGTTCCAAATGCAAGCCTCGACAAGTTCATATCAGGTGGTGATGCTTAACCTTGCCTGCCAGACAAGAATGAGTTGGATGGCCCTTTTATTATTATTATTATTATTATTATCATTATTACCAAGTCAACACAAACTCAAGGAAAGAACTTCGACTTTGTCTTGTATTTAATTTGATTCTGCATGGTTGCCACTCTTCTTTTTCCTGGTTAACACGGAGGTGTTTCAGATTAGTTGGTTGTTGGTAGCTTCTCCATGAATTTAACAGTTTCATTCCTTGAATATATTACAATTCCGTATATTGAAAATAAAGAACTTTGTTTAACACGATCTATCATGCAGATCCAAATAAACGTGTACTGTTAGACTGGGGAACGCGCTACAGGATTATAAAGGGCATTGCTCGAGGTCTCCTTTATCTTCATGTTGACTCACAGCTTACAATCATCCATCGTGACCTGAAACCGGGCAATGTCCTGCTGGATAAAGAACTGAACCCTAAGATAGCGGATTTTGGCACAGCGAGGCTATTTGTTTCAGACCAAAGCAAGGAAACAACGACAAGAATTGCAGGGACATTGTGAGTATCTATGAGGCTTTGTGCGTGGTTGAATGGTTTCATTATCAACTGTAACTTTTTCCTTCTTTTGTCAGCGGTTATATGCCTCCTGAGTACGTGCAACATGGAAAGATCTCCCTGAAGACCGATGTATACAGTTTTGGAATTGTCATACTGGAGATCATCAGTGGTCGAAAGAATGGATACCTCGATGATTGTAAATCTTCACCTTCCCTAGGGAGCTACGTGAGTGACCTTTTTTATCAGCACCTTTCCTCCACACATCAAACCGAAAACCTTTAGCACCTACAGTACACATTTACGCAGACGTGAGTCAGTTCCTTCGGCCTGTTCTGTTTGCAGGTGTGGGAGAACTGGAAGAGAGGGACTCCAATGAACTCTGTAGACCGTTTTCTCATGGGCAGTCCGAGAAGCGAAATTCTAAAGTGCATTCACATAGCATTGTTGTGCATTCAAGAGAAAGTGGCTCGTCGGCCCATCATGGCGTCTGTTATGATGATGCTTAACGTTGAGAGTGACAGCCTCCCTTTGCCTTCCCAGCCTGCATTTTTGGCTGACATTTCCAATACAGAGGGCCAACTTAAGGTTCAAGAAGACCATCCCTCAGTTCAGCCGGCAGTCTCCATTAATGAAGTTACTATCTCCGAACAGGATCCAAGATGATGAAGCAAAAGGAGAGTTTTCGCCCATCAGAATCTTCTCTCTCCCTTTCCCTATCTTCCCCTGTTGTGGTAAGTCTTTCGTTTCAAAGGAGCTTTTACTATATTAAATATATATATATATATATAAAAGACAAACTCAAGGTTTAGGCTGCTGCTCTTATTTTGCTGGCCACTACTACGGTACCTCTGAATGTTATAAGGCGCAACAATTTCGATTTTATAAAGCTATACTGAAACATAAACAGATGATCTGTCACCCTTGCTCCTCTTCAGACAATATAAGAAAACGCTTCTGCTGCTGTCTACTAACTCTACCACAAGCGAAAACCCTCCAATTCACAATCCACAGGATCTCATGATCAGGCATGGAAGAGTCAATCAATCTCTTCTCCTTATTCACCCAAAAAAAAAAAAAAATCCGTTCCTCTCACACGACTTTGACCATCATCAGACTTGCTTGAGCATGATAATTCTAAGGAAAAGAATTGGCAAAGAAAGCTGCTCCAGATGACGAGAGGTGAACTATTACTCCTACTTAAGCGGGCCCGGCGTGGTGATGAGCCATTCTGGTTTCTCTGATGGTGGCCTTGGCCGACACATAATAAGCAACAGTGAAAAGTCCATGGATGAAGCATAAAATCCCACCTATAGATAGAAGTCGATGGTGCGCTATCCCGCACGATCTTCTCGACTTCGAGTTTGACAGTGCCCCGACTATCAGCATTGAGAACCCAACGACCAGTATTATCCTCCATTATAGTAAGGAAGTAAAATTAAATTAGATTACAATCTTCACGAGTGAAACATATAGCTGCTAAACTGAATTAGTGTAGGAGCAGAAGACGTATGTACCAAGAGAAAATGAGGGAGGCCAGGGCTAGCTGCTTATTGGCAGTGGCCTTGTCCAGATCTTCCTTGGACCAAATGCAAATGCAGCCACCCAGCAGGTTTCCGATTGCATGGGCCACAGCTAGGAGAATGGCCGCAGCCAACCCCAACTTGAAGGCCTGATAGCTCGGATCTCGACATTCAAATATCCACACCTTCAAATGTTTCACCTGCAGTATCCACAGTGGAACGGGGAGTTATCACTCGTCATCCCGAAGTACACAGCCTTTCGCCATGGAAAAAGAAAGATATCACTAGTAGTAGACGACACAGAGATTGATACGTTGGAGCCATAGAAGAATGTTTCATCTTAGTTCTTCATCATCCAGGAAACAGAAGAAATTAAACGATGAAAAACTGGATTACTTCTTGCGGTTCGCAGTGGCGTTACATTACCTTGTTCTGTGCTATTTCGGCCTCGATCCCAAGTATACCGGCAACAACATCCATGGTCACTATCAACAGGCAGACCAAGAAGCCGATATTTTTCACCATGTGTTAAGATTTTGCTCGAAACTTTGGAAGAGAATCTCTATATATGGCCACCCACAGAAAAGGATAGAAGATGTTCTTGAAGAGATGGCGAATTCGATTAAATGATTGAAAACAAGAGAAACATCTTAGCCGGCATCTTATATATCAGTTCTTCGCCACCGTGGTGGATCCGAAACAAAGCAAAATATTGCAAAAGAAAAGAAAAAGGGAAGTTAATTAGCTGTGAAAAGTGTGATCAGAAGATGGAAAAGTTTCCTGCTGGAGCTTTCCTCCTCCTTTATTCTCTCCCTTTGCTTCACGCCGTCCTCTGGACATTCCGATTCCTTGCATGGTGGAGAAGGAAAGGGAAGGTAAGAAAAGCAGAGAATCGATCAGCCAACCCCGATGCGGTTGATGTTCTCCTTCATGGCAGAGCCAAACCGAGCTGGTCATATTCATATGTTCGCTGACTCTCGTATCCGTCAAGTCGGGAACAGAGATTCCACAGTCCATATCTTTCAGAAGCTTCGCAGGGCCTCCGGCAGTGAGATTTTTTTGCTTATCAAGCCTGCTTCTGTAACCCAGCTAGTAAAATTCTTCCACGCTTAATATTCAAATTCAATTGCTGTGTTTCATAGATGCCAAGATGACCAAAAATTAATACGTATGTAAAGTGGGAGGGTGGTTAATACAGTCCCACAAGCTATCAATTTGAAATAAAAATAAATAAATCTATATTTAATCTATATTATTAGAATTCCTAAACCTATTTATTTCGATTTCTCCCATTAGATTAATGTCATATACACTATTATTATGTAAGATGATAAATGTCTTTTATATACATAATCCGATATTTAGAAATATAATGGGTATTGACTAGTGCATATGCGAATAAGGTATAACCCACTAATAAATCATGCATTCAAAATATGTATTTTTTTATTCAAAATACTCGAACTTAAAATATTTATTAATGATCTAATTAAAATCTAATTTTATGATATGACTATATTCAAATTGATGGCATGTATGTAAATATATGTAAACACGATTTTTTATTCCTGGGTTCTACAGCTAGGATTCAAGTCCAAAACGTGAATCCAGTATGACAATAGGGAATTGATAACATTATAAGAAATAAAAAAAAAAAGAAGAAGAAGAAAAGGTTCCCGGATCGAAAAGTCCAGTTGATATGGACAATTTCTTGCTCTGTTACGCACAAAAGCCCGAGGCGGAAGGCCTCACTGGAAGTATGAGCCTGCAAGCCCTCGTACGTACTCTCACGAGAGGACCGGCCTCGGCGGCACGAGAGATAGTAAAGCCCACGGAATCCGTGTTTTTTACGCTTTAGGTGTGCACAATATTAAAACCCCCCCCCCAAAAAAACCAGAAAGCCCCGAGCAACCCAAATTTGAGATCCAGATCTACGGTAATGTATGGCAAACAATATGGAATTCTATCCAATCAACCAACCATTTTTCCTCCGCTTTCACCGATCAGGAGTGTAATCAGATAGAAAATTTTAATTTTAAATAGAAAGGGAAGTTTCATTTTAAAAGAGGGCATTTGCACCGACAAGGGCAAAACATCGAGACCTTAGATGATGAATGTTGACTGTTCCAAGAGCTGCTCCACCTATTCACATTTTATATGATCTCCAGGTGATTTTGCTTCACTACAACAAAGAATTCACAAAGATCACACACACGCACATCGGGGCAATAACATAGAACTTGTCAATCCACGATGTCTGATCATGCTTGACTTGTCCGTGCACTTCAGCTTCTTAGTTCTCCTAATAGTGCTTTTCTTGAGCGTAGACAGAAGAAGAGGAATGGAATCCACCAATTCCATGATCGTATCTTCCCCCATTACCACTGCGGTCGGGATCGGGGCTCCCAAAGAGATAATTTGCAGCGTCTTCCCACTCATTCCTCTGGATGCATCCTCCTCCATAGCCGTACACTTGAGGGCAACCGTATCCCCTCCTTGCATCCTGGGCTAGGCACGGCCAGTACCCGAACAAGCTCTCGCAGAGGTCCACCGCATCCAACCCGAAACCCGGCGGTGCCGGCGGGAACATCTTCTCGTCTCCACCCAGGGGACCCTCCAGTGGGAGATCATTGTAAGCCCCCTCAACGTGATCTCCCGTCGCTTCCACTTCCACAGCGGGTACGATTGGCTTGGGGTCTTCAAGCTTGTCCACCGGCTGCTCTTCTTCGATATCGATTCCATTTCCCAGGCCATATGTGTTTACCTCTTCAGGAATTACAATCCCGCCTGTGATTTGAACTTCTGCACTGTCCTTGGAAGAGTCTCTCGGGTAGCAAATCTCATCCGACGGTGGGAGAGGCTTACCATAAGTCGAGGAAGGGTCGTAGCCACCACCATAAGGTGTGGGGTCGTACTCCTCGAAGTCGGGCTCATTGAACCCCACCGAGGAGTAGGAGATAACCGATCGGGTCACGTAAGGACCAGCTGGGTTGATATGATTGGGGTCGATCTCAAAGGATTTCGACTCATACAATGGGGAGACTGAGTATCCAACTGTAGGTTGGACTGGTGAGTAGGCACAGTAAGAAGCATAATAAGGAGCAGGATGATTGTAGCCGTACCCACCAAAGAATCGACTATCATCATCAAAGCAGCGGCTTGAGTAAGACGTTATCGGCTGCTGATTTGAAGAGAAATTGGTATAGGAAGACGAGTAAGTAGGAGCATCCTCAATGTCATCGGGTCGGTGAAGATCATAACCAAAGAACTGGCTCTCCAGGAATTTGTTGTCAGAGTTGTCGGAGAAGGATGTTGAGAAGGGCCGATCAGAAGCGAAATCATGGCTAGAATTGTAAGTGAAACCATCCTCACCATCATCATCGGCTTGATGATTCTGCAGATAGTGGTTGGAGAGGTAGTAAAGGGCCATTGATCAACAGATACAGTCCCAGCAACTTCGGTGAGGACCTCTGAGAATTTAATGGCCCAGGAGACCACGAGGAATACAGCAAAGTGGAAAGCTCTGCCCTATATTTTTTTTCTTTGGTGATATAGACTAAGTTCACAATAAACTGCTATTCCAACTATAAATTTTCTCGATTTATAAATTTTAAATATATAATATAACTCAGAAAATTAGGCGGAGGTATCACAAACAACTCATTAAAGCAACATTTACCATCTTTTTCTGGTGGACATCATCGGGAGTGACTCAGATTGGGACTGAAGCTCGCTGATGGGTGAGGACATTACCCATAATGTATGGTGGACTGTCCTACACAAATGGACAACAATTAAAGTGGAATCTCCAATAATTCACTTACAGATGGAAACAATGCTTTCAACATCATGGCTCGGTTTGAGACGCTGATATGAGCCACCTTTTTCCCTCTCCACCCGCACTAAAAGACATATAAAAATAATAATAATCGGAAAATATGCGGTTCTGGTAAGCCGGGATTTGATCAGATTGATAACTTCACAAGTTTCGTGTACTGTGTAGTTGCACTTACCGGAAGCATCACCTCGCCGTGCTAAGGAAGTTAGTAACTGTCGGTTGCCTGATCGCCGCACCGGACTCGCATCCACTGATAATGGAACAGACCAAGTTGTAGTGGAAGAGGAAGAAGAATTTGGAATTCCGTTCAGACACAATCTCCACCGGCACGGTACCTCATGGCGCAATACAAGATCGGCTCTGATCCCCCGATGTTGGACTGCATAATTTGGGTTCAATTCGGATCGTATCCACTGAACCGGCACATGGAGCACTGAAACCACCCTGGAATATGTTGGAATTGGATCTTCAGGTTCCTAATATCGCTGATCGGACTGCCAACACAATTCAGCGGGAAGCACCGCGGTTTTGATGGCGCAAATGCGATTTGAAGACCGCCAAGAACTCTCTCTAGATTTCCATTACTGAAGCACTCTCTGTGTCTCTGGCAATCCCCACAGGTTACTGTGATTCTTGTGATTGATACGTGTTTTAGGGCATCTGAGAATGATACTCGGATTGTATGTAGGGAAATCTCTCCCGTACATGTTATGGGAAGCCATTGTAACAAGAATCAAATCAGTGCAACTCAAAGTCAATTCTATCAACACCCATATGGATCTATACGTGGTCATCCCAGTCCGGGCGATCAGTGGCTTTCGGCTCCATTAAAAAAAAAATGGGGTGAGTACGTCCTAGAGACGAAAGTGATGATGAAATTGAAGGCAAACTTCCTCCCTACATTCCTTTTGATTGGGGGCTAATCGAGCCCATCACGGGTGGACTTGGGGCCACAATTGTCCGGTCCATTATCAGAAGACATTGATGAAGACGGAGGATGATGAAGAACATGAATTGAATTCGGCCCCAAAAAATTCGATTGAGCTACAGGAAACATCTGACAAAATGGCTCCATGTTGATCACTCTTTTTATTTTTTTTTTGGGGGGGTTGGGGGG
>CXYZ01007891.1:1440285-1456633 GCA_900006705.1 Sonneratia caseolaris
CATTAAAGTTTAATTATTTTTAGTGAGATTTTATTGATCAATTCCACTTTCTTCTCTCTTTTTTTTGGTTCCTATCTCCATAGAAATCATGAATATCTTTTCTAAGTGAAAATAATTGACCATCAACTTGCACTCCTCAGTCTGCCTGGTGTCCAGGCTAATGCTGCCATTGAACAAGCCGAACTTTTGAAATAAAGACAAAAGGGAAATTACGTAAAAGAATCGTTGAATCTAGAAGATATGTTCATTCTATAATCTATATTTATTATATATATATATATATAGATATGTTCCTTAAAATTAGAGCACGATCCCAAAATTGAAGGGTTTTCTCTCTCTGTCGACGTATGTCGCTATGCGTTAATTTCTCGCTTCCATATTCTCTTATCCATTAAAAACAAACAAGACGACTTTTGTTGACCAGCCGACATCCCATGGAATTCCTTCAATATAACAACTATACATTATTATTTACTGGTCTTACCCAATAATAATAATAATAGTATATCAAATTTGAATGTTGTATGTATAGAAAAATTATATATGTATGCATAGGTTATATACTAAAAGAGAAGCTTGATTTAAGATAATTCCTTCGCTTTGTGGTTATAAATTGTCCTCCTTGCAATTAATTAGGGGACAACAGTGGACATATGCGGTCAGGAACTTCGAATCTTCTGGGACCATTGAACTGGATTTTGACATCATTAGTTTAGCAAGTTTCCTACACTAATTTTTGTTAAGTAAGATTTTAAATTTGAACATATTAAATATTGAAAATTTATGAAAGAATTTATTCTTATGAGTTGATCTATGGAGTTTAAATCTCAATTAATCGATATCCATTAGCCTCTCATATATGTATATATATATATATATATTGGGTAGTGTATATTGAAAATAAAAATAAATAAAAATATTATTAGCTTAACTAGTTTTTGGTGATGCGATAAATTGAACCTAATCTTGTACTTACTCTGATATCCGGTTGATAGAATTGAAGATTTGTCCCCGTGCATGAATCATTTTTATTTCCCTATTATGACCAATATTTATTGACTCGGTACCCTCCCAAAGGATCATGGAAAATGGAGATATAGAATCTTCTACGTAATTAACCTTTGCGAATGTCATCATAACCCACGATCAAGTTCTAGTTTTCGATTTTTCATGCTAACTAACGAGTTCCTCATTATCCAAAGGGAGGAGGAACGAAGAAGCTTGTAATAGGTCATTAGTTACAACCAACATTCCATAACTGATCAACGGTTAGCCAAATCGAGAGCAGATAAGAGAATCAATTAAATTATGGAGCAAATAACTTATGTCTAGTATACATCAAAACGGTGTAACATTAATTCACTTGATTAAGGTTTGCATGAATTAATTATCCCACAGAAGAAGAAGAAGAGGAGGAGGAGGAGGGGGTTAACTGACAAGATGAAGATGACAAAGTTGGGAACATAATGGTTATTTCAACCAATCCTATTTCGTCTCGATGGCTGATGTCTCCCAACCGAAACTTGGTACCAGAAATTTGACCCTCTTAATTATTTGATGTCAACTAGGAACATTTATCTTTGCTCTCTCTCTCTGGTTTTTTTTTCCCACATCATTTTGGACTGTTGGACCAAATCCTATTGAAAGTTGATCGAGTTATACATGAAATGTGTTAGGTGATGGTCCATGGCATGATGAAATCAACCTACACATTACATCACGTAGGACAAAATAACACCTTAAGCATTTTCTTTTCATTAGTCATGCAATTGATCAATATACATATAGAGCTCACATTTGGTAGTCCAATGGATCATTAGTCTAAAATAATAGGTTTTTTATAGGACAAAAAAAATGATATCATTTCATGTTGAAAATAATACATAAATTATGAAGAACCTAATACTATTTTACCGGTACTTATATTATCATACTTTTACAACCAAACCCAAACACTTACCAAATATAATAATAATCTCACATTTAACTTATGATTTAAGAAAATTTTAATAGCATTAATCATAATAATATCATCCATACTGAGCAATATTTCAACCAAATATCCACTAAATTATTCACGTGAGAGGATGGATTTTTTATTCATTCCTTTCTGGGAGGCAAGGATCAGATTCGACTGATTAATCAGTAGACTTGTGGAGTGTTCCTCCAAAATTAAACAGAGTCATTCTCCCTTGCAGTTTCCCGGAAATCCCACAAAATTTTCACGTTATTGGAGTCAAGATTAATATACGCGTCCGGCCTAACTCTTCTCTCGGCATTCGTCAATGCTCATAATATTTCAAAGTCAACTACTATTTATATTTATATACATATATATATTCCAACTTTTATATATGCAATGCGATCATTTTCGGCAATCCAATGCCATTGTCAAATCGCGTCGTGTTGTTATTCGGAAAAACATAAGGAAACTAGACGGATCGACTTGTCGGAACTAACGAGAACTATTGAACTCACATACGACAAAGTAATTATTTATTATGACTTATTTGGAGAAATTACACCCACATGCATGTATCTATATATATGTATATATATATATATATATAGAGTACTCGATGAACATGTTGTCCTTGAAAGAGTGAGTGCATGACTTAATATAAGCTTAGTAATAGAACCATCAGGTGGATCTCACAAGCATGGGTGTCAAAATCGAGGACGAAGGTCATTCCTGTAGTTATCGTGCCATTCTACCTGAGACGTACGAAAATTTCGTGCATCTCTATTCTGTGAGAAGATGGATATCCATTACCGTAATTAGAGGACGTTAATTGAAAGACACTAAATTAATTAGGAAGACTTGAAGGAGGAGTTGATGGAGGAGTACTGCGAGGATGTAGGTCAAGGCTTGGTCACGTGGGGGAAAATCGAGGGTGAGACTGCTATGAGCCAATTCTGCGAGAATGAAGGGAATTACAGAGAAAGGGAGAGGGATAGAGAGAAGCAACGAATAGGAGGAGGACAAGAAGAAGCTAGATTGAAACGAGGAAGAAGATAGAAGAAGGAACAGTCGAACGATACAGAGCCTCAGCTCATTTATCAAGAGCATAACCTCTCAACAGCCCCGTTACAAGGTTTTTGACCTAACCGAGGATGGGCCAGACCAGAACTTAGCTTTTACAACCGAGACGACCCAATTTCCGCCAATCATGACATGGAAGCCCGTCCCTCTATTTCACTTCATTTATAGATTGACCCCTTTACTAAAACAGTCATAACTGAGACGAGGTCACGTAACAGGAGCTCGTGAAGATCACAAGAGGGAGATTAGCCAGATACGCCATGGGAGCGACCATCTCAAAAGTGGGTTGTCCCAAGGCGAAGGGAAAAACAAGCTGAAAACAAGCATCGAAGAAGTTCTGGCGGCAACTACTACTACTTGAAAAGCCTTGTGGAGATCAATTTTAATTGCACTCGATGGAAACTTGTTTTTGAGTATGAAGAGTTATATTAGGTTGAACTGGGGTTATCCAGAAGGCGCCAAATGTGTAACTAATTTAAAGTGTTACAACTTTATTTAAATTGGCAAGATACAAATATTTTTTATTTACAATTATTGAGCGAAATAAAATAGTCACACCAAAGAAGAAGAAGAAGAAGAAAAAATAAAAAACAGGGGGCAGTTTAGTCGTCGGGCACTAATATAAACATCTCTTCTGTCTTCCCTCTCAGACAGTCTCTTGAGAAGAAAACTCAACCAAACGAGAACTAAGAAAGAAGAAGAGAAGAGGAGTCCGGCTAGCAGAGGATCGACTGAAATACACGTCTAGGGCTGTACAGCTATAGTCGTCACGTAATTCAGTCTGTGGCTATGGCCGAAGAGTTCATTAATCGAGGCGGAGTTTGCAGTGGCACCTGGTGGAACCCGTCAAGGAACGAACTCTTTCCAGGCAGCTTGTCACCGTGCTCAGGAGCAGCCGGGGATGTCACAGGCTTCTGCTGGCTGGTGGAGTCGAACTTTGCCAGTCTAACCTCCTCGGCGAGCTCAGATTGGACCCAAGCCTTTCTGTGAGTATATCAGTGGAGCTTTGTGCACATTAATTAATTTCTTCTTTTTCATGCAATAACTACAAGTGTGAAAACATACCTGTGTCTTTCATGTTTGCGATGATTAGAGAATGGAAGTCAACGTAGGATAATTGATTGAGGGATTCACGAGAAAGAGAAGTAGAAAGGAGATAGAGAAGTGGGCAGAAGAGAGAATCTAGTACATGACAAGCAACAAGCTGATAAAATTTCTTAATCTTATCTCTTTGGCAGTGGAGGGGTTGATAGCGATGGAAAAAGGGCATCCAATCAAAGTGATTTCAACTCCAATTCTGACATCATGCACGAAAGCGGGTCATCCGACTCGTCTCAGATCCACAGCGACTGGGATCCCGGGCTGACCAGAAGCTTCGCCCCAGAGCCAGCTCAAGATCACGAAGATTCCTCGCCGATGACTGCTTTCAAGAATCAAACTGATCTCCCTGCCCAAACATCTGAGGCTTACGCTGACCATGATATTTCATCATCCTTTGGATACCCTTCAACCATGAAAATTTTCCTGCCCGAGCAACCTCCTCCTCTCCTCGAGGGCCGGTTGGATCTTCCTGAAGTGGATTATACTTACTACTTGGTGCCGAATTACGGGCAGAGCTGCTCCGACGACTTATCGTCGGCCTCCTCTGGAAAGCTGTCCTCTCTCTTGAATCCTAACACTAGGTCACTTCCAAAGCCATACTGGAACTCCTCCATGTCGGCTCTTGATGATGCTCAAGCAGGTTTATTAGCTTCGCCCCAGTCGGCGCTTGCCAGCAGCTCAGCTGATGAAAAACTGAACTGCTCCAACTTGATTGCAAAGGTATATACATACTCGAATGTGTATAACTTGCCAATGGGAGTCGGTTCCTATGAATTAGTTTTGTAAAACGAACGTGTGTGTATCCGGTCGAGTGAGGAGATGTCAAAAGACAGGCTTTTGAGACAACGTTTGCGGGATTAGATTTTGAGGCTAACTCTCATCATTCTCAGGTCAACGGGTCAACGAAGAAGAAGGTCAACCCGGAGCCCGCTCTCAAAAGGCCCAGAATTGAAACACCATCACCGCTACCAACGTTTAAGGTACGTTACCATTCAACTTCTAGTTGGAAAGCTCTTGAAGAAGTATCGTTTATCATTATTCTTGACTACTTTCGGAAGTACTCATTGATAAATAAGCTAGGACCTTTCTCTTCCATTTAGCTCCATCGGTAATTGATTAGAAGTAGCTGATAGAATTTAACATACTCAAGATCCAATCGAGTTCACGAATTGATCTCTGCTCAGGTTCGGAAAGAGAAGTTAGGGGACAGGATAACTGCTCTCCAGCAACTGGTCTCACCTTTCGGAAAGGTGAGATTCTGGAATTCTCCCACTACATCTCAGTTTAAAAGGGAAATTAAAATAAAAAAAAAAGGTTTCATCGGGAAAGTCATAATTGGCTTTCGAGGGGAATATTTGTCTGAAAATACATTTTTATTTTCTTCCAGACGGACACGGCATCCGTTCTACATGAAGCTATCGAGTACATCAAATTCTTGCACGATGAAGTCAATGTAAGTTCCACGTCACGTACCCTGAAGTTGCAAGATTATAGCTTTTCTTTCTCGGAGAACATTTTGATACAATTATGCTTAGTCGAGATCAAATCTAATTGATGTCCAAGAGTATAGCAATCGAGTACTCACGCCAGGTGAAATTTCAGGCTTTGAGTACGCTATATAGGAAGAATGATGGAGCTCCATCCCAGCAGCACCAACAGGTAAGATAACAAAACTTAATTTTGTCCTCATTTATGATAATTCTCTCGTGCACATGACATTCTATTGTTTAATCATGAGTCAGCTGATGACACTGAAATTAATTCACAGGTTCCTACTGATAGAACACTAGAAAACTCAGAAGGGCCTAAAATGGACCTCCGAAGCCGAGGACTCTGCTTGGTTCCGACATCGAGCACGTTCCCAGTCACTTGTCAGGCCCCAAATGACTTTTGGACCCCGACTTTCGGAGGATCCTTCCTGTAAAACCCTTACGTAAAACCAGGATTCTCTTGAGACTGATGACCCTACAGCATCCAGGACCTCGACTAACCAAGCTCCGCAGATCACTTCACCGAGCAGAGTGAAAGAAGGTAGATAGGTAAAAAGGAGCTGCGGACCCCCCCCTTTCAATCATGCGGGACCATGGCTGCCGGAGCAGATCAATATACTTTTGTTAGTTTTCTTTTATATTATGAAAAAAGGTGGAGATTAGGAAGAACGGGAACAAGAGGCAAGTGCTAAGTTTAGCTTAGGTCGTGCTGACCTCAGTTCAACCTAGTACGTACCTGCTGGAATATTTTTTTTTCTGTCCCCTTTTTTTATGCCGAATTTAGCTGCTGGAGCCAATTAGCAAAAATGCTCCAATTGTTCCTGTTCCTGTTCCTGGATACGTGTACAAGGCTGGCATGAACCATCTCTCACGGAAGAAGAAGAAAAGAAAGGGGAAGAAGATGTAATGGACGCACAATTTCTCGAATTTGTCTGACTGTTGGATTTATTTTATTGTTATTTTGAATTCCATTTTTGTTTGTTTATCTTTGTCGGAGGCGCTCAAGTGGAACTCGTAGACGGTCCACAGTTCCTGCCAGATCTAGGGTTTCTTCTGCATGTAAGAGCTGAGTGCCAATGCAGTGTAAGTATGCACGTATTTGCAATAGGCGACCAACAGTGCTATGCTGATACTTAATGTTCATTATTGTTATTGCATCTTTTAGACGATAGTAATTTTAATTTTAATTTTTTTTGCCAGTATTCTTTTGTGATTGCATTATAGCTCTTGACTACCTTGAATCCAGGGTCCTTGGTGGGCGTATAAAATTTTTCGAATATTACAACCGTCTACACCCGAAAACAAATATATATATATATATAAATATGTTAAAATATCTCACATCGATAAAATAAAATAAAATAAATCATAAATTTATAAAAAAAAGTTGGATATCGGCACTTATCAACTTAAATTTTTAAGTGAAAATGGGCTCATTACCTTATGAGCTCTTAATGAATTCAATATAGTATTAGAATTAATGGGTTTGCACCTTGTCCGACCCAAGTCTGGAAACCCTATTCATGGTTAATTGATATTAAGTCCAAGTACGATAGAAAATTGTCCGTCCTTCGAGACCAGAAGAAGAATACTCAGCTTGTAAACAGTTATTGAGTGAGGAGTGTTTAGTGGTACGTGGCAAAGCAGAACATGTTGACATGTGAAGGCGGATGTTAAGACATAAGATCGCACTTCGATTAAATAAAGAAAAAATTATGTATTTATAAGAATGTTGAGTACCACTATCTATCAATTTAATCTTTTAAGTGAAAGCGGATCAAATCTCTTATAAGATAACTCACAATGAATTTAAAACTAAATAAGTTCACAACTTTAAATCTGGTATATAAATCAAATTTGTAATGGAAAGAGTTTAATCACTCAGTTAACGGACTCTGCTCAACTAAAATTAGTTAGGGTCGCTGAATTTTCTTATATTAATATATGTAGAGAGAGATTGAAGCAAAATAAAGAAAAAGAAGGAATATTGACAGCAAGGTGGCATGTCACGTGAATAAAGTGTACAGAGCTGACACAATCAATCATGATGCTTTAATTTCAAGACTCTCTTTTTCTTGTTCTGGCCCATCAGCAGTTTGGAGGAATGTCCAGTCTTGTCTTCGTGCAGACGTCTCTATTTTCTTCGATTGTGACAGAGGAGACTCCTCCTGTGTCATTCGGATCTGATCTTGTGAGTAGCAGCAGACCATTAGAAATGCATAGTAGATGTAAATGTCTGGTTTTTTTTTTCTTTTCTTTTCCTTAACCCTTGCTAGCTAGATAGCTAGCGATTGACAGACGCGATCCAACATGCTGATTTGTTCTTCCTTCTGCAGGACATATGATGTGTCACAGCACTTGATACGAGATTCGTCAATTTGAGAGGGAAGAATCTTTTCCCAGTGGTTTGTTTCGTCCAATATTTGGGTAACTGGCTCGAGAATCGGGTTGACACTGCAGAAAAGTGGGCTTTGGCACAACGCAAGACTGTGTCTGGAAAAAGAAGAGATGGACTTAGCATCCGACAGAAGATGAACGGACGGACTGGGCTCCGAAAGAAAATTAGAAACAGGCTGGGCTGTTTGCTGTTTCATAACCTATTAGATCTTTGATAATATTGTATCTATACCACAACTTTCTGTTTTATTTATATCAATAATCGACCGATTTATCGAATAATATATTATATGATTTAAAATATGCCACTAATTCACAGATATTGGCTCCTCATAGTTTCAAACTCCGAACGTGGAACCTGGTACATTATATGACAGGAGCTTACCATAAAGATGAACTCCTCATGGGCGTATCTACACCGCACCTGCAACCGACCGTAGATTTAAGACCATATGCAGTCGGTACCATCGATGGTTAAGTGGTTAACCGGCGCTAGAGTTGATGATCTTGCCCAGAGGATTCGTTTATTATTATTGAAAATTCTAAACTAATAATTTATAAATACAAGAAATAATAGTCCGTTGAAAAATCTGAATCCCAAAAAAATTAGAAATTTTTTTTTATTATTTCCGACCAGTACATTCCGAGGACCATCTGGCCGAACCCCTCTCTTTATATATATATATATATATATACATACATATACGGTATTATATAATATATATCAAGAAAGGTGTGTATATTCACAAGCTTGAATACCACAAGCTATTCACACACGGAACACGCCCGAACAAAATCTTCTGCATCCATCTACCTGCCGTCTATCCTTGTGACCGTAATATCGTTCAGGGATACATTCACATGGTTCCCTTCGAAAAAGTCATCCGAATCCATCTCCCTCCTCCTCGAAGTAAAGGTTGGCCGGCTCGGGCACGGAGGAGCAGTGGCCTCGCTCTCCAGCAACAGGATCACCGACGACATTGTCGGCCGCTGAGCCGGCGAGTCCTGCACGCACAGCATACCAATGTGAATGCACCTAAGGACCTCACTTCTCGAGCACGAGCCCACGATCGCAGGGTCCACGAGTTCCATCACTTCGCCTTCGTTCCACAGTTGCCATGCCTGGAAAGAGGAAGACATTCACAGAAGGGTTTTAGCGTTAGGGGAGCTCTCTGCAGATTTTGTTTTCAGCTGGTGAGCATTTGTGAAGCAATGGTGACTCACGTGTCCTATGAGATTCGAGTGCTCCGATGACTGAAACCCAATGTTCCTCCTCCCGCTCACGATCTCCAGGATCAGAACTCCAAAGCTGTACACGTCGGATTTTATAGAAAACAGCCCTTCCATTGCATACTCGGGAGATATGTAGCCGCTGCAAATGGAAGCGGACTTAGTTGAGCCTCGCTGGCTATTTCGACTTAGACAATCCAGTTAAAGAGTGGTTTGTTTCACTCACTATGTGCCGACGATGCGAGTAGTGTTGGCTTCGTCCTGATTTCCCCCAAAAATTCTCGCCATGCCAAAGTCGGAAATCTTCGGGTTCATCTCCTCGTCCAGCAAAATGTTGCTGGCCTTCAAGTCCCGGTGGATTATCCTCAACCTCGAGTCCCGATGAAGATAGAGGAGCCCTCGTGCGATTCCCTCGATGATTCGGAACCTTTTCCTCCAGTCCAGCAGGTTTTTCTTGGATTGATCTGCAAGTGTCATTGTCCATGAAACGTAATTCTCGGAAATGTCATCTCAGCTCATGAAATTCTGTTTCGGGACTAAATTGAGTGAAAGTTTACGAGGCAAAACTTACCGAAAAGAAAGCGATCCAAGCTCCTATTAGGCATGTATTCGTAAACTAGCATCTTCTCTTCACCCTTGATGCAGTAACCCAACAATCTCACAAGGTTCCTATGCTGCAATTTGGCAATCAGTACAATCTCATTCTTGAATTCCTCGAGGCCTTGGCCTGACTTCACCGAAAGCCGCTTAACAGCGATCTCTTGGCCTCCCGATAGCTTCCCCTGCCAGGAGAAAAAGTCAAGATCCAATCTTCTTCTGAGCAAAAAAGTCATGAATTATGGGTCTATAACTACCTTGTACACAGGACCGAATCCTCCTTTTCCCAACTTATTCTGTTCCGAGAAATTGTCAGTGGCCGTTGCTATGGCATTAAAGTTGAAGAATGGCATATCAGGGCAGGTTACTTGCTTCGTGTCTCCAACAAGATCATATTGTCCTGACAATTCTGAAGAGGGTTCGGTGGTGCCCCTGCTGATATCGAACAACGGTACCTCATTTTTCCTGCTTCTGCAACAGGATGTTGAGTATTCTGAAAGTATAAAGAAGACGAGAAATTGAGACATACCCGAAAAGATAAGATGTTTAATGCGAAATGTGAAGCACACAATCATACCTTTTACAACCTCTTTGAACCTCCAGACAAGCCAAAGCAACACGCTGAAAAGGAAACTCCCGATCACAACAACAAGAACAATCACAATGGTCGAGATTTTGCTTTTAGCTGCACGGTAAGGTTTCAATTTCATGATTAGAAGCCGATGAATTCATCAAACACAGCATTTGTCCTCTTGAGGGGCACTCAAAAGCCAGTTCTTTCCTCAATACAAGAAATTCAGTATGGATCATATATTGCACAAACAAGTACATAGTAAAGCAATCATTCAGCAACTTCACCTCACCTAGTTCAGAACCTGCAACACGGACAAAAAGGCTCGTTCCACCGGTTTCAAACTGCTGGACATCGATCAAATCCCCACTCCAAACCATACACCCAACAGCACTCACATAAGAAAACGCATAGCATGAGCAATTGCCCAGGCAACTTGCTTTACAGTCATCAGCGCTCTCCGCAGAATCTAAATCCGCATAGTCGGGCAACTTCACACCATCTACCTGCAAGAACCCATCTCCCCCACCTTCCTCTAATGAACTACTGTTGGTAGCGTTCTTGCCACACTGTAATTCTGTTCTCCTCACACACCCACCTGTCCAATTCCCGTTCTTCCATTCCTCTGGATACTTTGGAGTAAAACCCTCCATACAGCCACAAATCGGAGAATTCTCAATGTTGCATACCCCGAAATCTCCGCAATGATTGTACTCTTCACACTCGTTGTTTGGCTCGAACATCAGAACTGTCCACTCATTCTCAGTCGTGTCCCACCTTAACTGATCCCCCGGTCCATCCCAGCTGATCCGAAACCTCATGAGGTCCGAACTGCTCGATGGGGTAAAGGTGAAGTAGATGCTACCATCAGACCCCGCGGTTGAGAGCTGAAAACCGTAGAGATAATTTGTCGTCATGTTCGGAATCCCCATAAATATCAGCCCGTTCCAATGTCCGCTCCTCCACCTCCGACTCGATCCCTCCCAGATGACGATCTGGGGTGATGCGCGTGGGTCCAAGCCCATTGAGAAATTCCCGGGGGACGGGTCGCTCTCCGATTTCCACGAAGTGAAGGCCCGATTCTCGCCCATGGATGAGTTCACCTTCACCTGCATGGAGGGGAGGAAAGTGTCGGTCGGGTGGTCGTTGCTCTGCCAAATAGAGCTGCTGGAATCGTCGGTGTTCTGAGTCGGGTACAGTATGAGATTGCCGGTGTCCATTAGAATGGCAGTTGAGTTAGTGGATTGGGAAGATGACGACGAATTGGAGCTAGACCAGACCGTGGTGTTGCCGCCGTCTACAATTACTATATTTCCATTGCTCCCAATCATAAAGATCCCATTTTTGTCGGACAGGGGACTCTCTCTGTTGGCAACCCAAACAACTGATTTTACCGAAATGTTGTGATACCTATTCAAAGTTACGGAGACATGACAGCATAGAGTCAAAACCGACTAAAGAGAATATCTGAAACTGCAATGCTACAAATGAACTAGTTGATGTATAATGACTGGAAGCAAAAGAAACCGCCGCAAAGAAAAATCAGATTGTATGATATGGCAATACCATATACCGACAAAGCGAAGCGTCGAATTCGCGGGGCTGAAGAATCCCAGTTCGAATATGCCACCGGAAGAAACGAGGGTTTCTCCGTCTCGTAGGAACTGGCCCTGCGACAATGTGTCCTGCCCATTGCAGGTGAAGAACAGAGACAGAGACAAGAACAGGAGGAAGAAGAAAAGGTGGAAACTTGATGGGTTGTTTGGGGAAGAGGAGAAGCAGTCCATCGCTCGACCACCGTTACCGACCGGTGGAGGCATCCGTGGTGGGCAATAGAAAGGGAAGGAAGACCAGAGGGCGAGGGCAGAATGAAGAAATCAGAAAGGGTTTTTGACTCCGGCGGAGTCAGCAGAAGCAGCCGCCGCCGCCCATTGGTGAGACGGTGTTTCTCGCGTGGCAGTAGTTAGAGAAGTCGACAATTTGGACCCGAGCATGGTTGACAGGAAAACGTGCATTGAATTTCCATCCTATTTGCATTTTAAGGTTGCCCAGTTTGAGTTCTTAATGAAAGCACAGCCTGTTATGGGTCAACAGAAGTTTCGAAGAAGCTTTCGTCAGCCTGGACTAATAAAAACGCAGAAAGAAGATCGAGACTGCTTCAGCTGCCGACCAACACCAGAGAATTACTTCCATTAGGTGAATGAGAGCAGAAAATTAATCTTTGGAGTTTGTTAGAATTCAATTCTATTTTTGGTTTTAAAAAGCTTTTTAAAAGGACAATCTCCAACTCAATTCACTTCTATTAATAATAGTATGCATTTTCTCATCTTTTACCTCAAATATCCACAGTTATCCTTGATAATAAAAAGTTATTATTGAAAAATTAGAGATTTAATATTATTATATTTATGATTTAAAATTTAAAAAAAATGTAGATTTAATTATCCATAAAGCACAAGTGGGATATTGCAATATTGGTACACACCGTGCATTTTCAGCTAAATCTACAATATGTCCGTCATGTGAGACCATTGAATTGTCGAAGTTTTCTAGATCATAATTGGAATTTTACACGAGGCGTATGAAATCTCCCTCCCTACCTCCCTACCCCTCTCTCTCTCTCTCTCTCTCTCTCTCTCTCTCTCTCATTTTCCCTTTCTCGCTGTGACGCGGTAACATCTGGTTGACATACGGGCCAGCAGTGCGAACAAAGTACGTTCACACGGACCTAACCCTCTGACCAAAAAGGTGGGACCCATGAACCTCTTTTTTTTTGTTTGTTTTTTAGGTAGGAGGGACCCATGGACGTTTGTGTTGGATCTGCGGCTGTCAACTGTCATTCGTAACTGTATGTCCAGACTATCTTGGTCTCTTTCTAGTCCCGTCCCCATTCTCCTCGGCCGAGAGGGAGTTATACCATACATCGTTTCTTAAATTATATCATATAGAAACCGGTCAAGATAGAAATTCATGAATTAGATTGAATGTTTGATTAGTTAAATTATATATTTAATAGATAATATTATTAATTTTAAATTTAATAAAAATAAAATAAGTATAATATAATATTTTTTATTTTAAATTATATTTTTTATTTGTTCAATTAGATTTACTAATCCAACAAAGGATATCGGGTTCAATCGAAACTAATAGCATTTCTAATATAATTAGATTTATTATGAAAATCGGACTAGATCAACAGCCATTCCCAGTCGAACCGGTCAAACCGGCTGATAAATCTAATTTTTAAAAACATGATATTAAGAAAACACTTACTCGATGGCCGCCGTGAGTTCCAGCTCCACCTCTTCGCTTCACTTCTATTGCTCTTCTTCTTCTTCTTACAGATGTTTTTTTTTATTGACAACTAAAATAAACTTGAAGACGAAAATGAAAAATTAGAAAAAGCCTAAAGACTAAATTAAATAATTTCTGATCGACAACAGTAATGCAGTGGCAAATAACAATTAAAATCCTAAGCAATAAAAACATGGTAAATAGGGAATATTATCTTGGGTGGGATGTCTCTGGTTGACGATGTCTCGACGAGACCACCCCACGGTGCAGCAAGAGAATTTCTTGACGGTAAAGCCAGCTCGCAAGTCATCCAGCAGTCGTAAATTGTCTTGTCCTCCTTTCCCACACCGACTCGGTCGTCAATCTCACACTTGCATTATGACCTTACATGATTAAACCTTTTTAGCAAATTCACTCGTAATTGATCCAGCGCATGTAAGAGGTGACGTCAACCTATTTTCATGCATTTGATAGCTAAGATATCAATTTCTACTTATCATAAATTTTTTTAAATAATTAAAAAAAAGTCAAACAATGGATTTTTTTGTAATATATATGTATAGACGCACACTTGCATCTCTGTTGCTTAATATATATATATATATAGAGAGAGAGAGAGAGAGAGAGAGAGAGAGAGCGTGAGACGACAGGCATTAAGTTCAGTTTTATTCCGTGGCATATGGGCACATTAATGGAGCTATCTGACCAGCACCTCTCTATGGAAAAAGAAGAAGAAGAAAGTACATATGCAGTGGGTATTATTAATTTATTGCAGATAAAAATAATAATAAATCAAAATTGATATAATTAGGGAGTTAATTAATTCCATTACGGTCCCACGTATTTTTACTTAAATTATTTTTTTACCAAAAAATAAATAAATGGTATGTATCAAATAGTTGCTCCGTTTTACGTGCATCTTCCTTCTAAAAACGATTATGCCTACAAAACCGGTTGTAGGTATGATAATCATAATTTTTAAAATCATATCGAATCGACAATCAATCAAAATATGAGTTTATGAACTGAATTATATATTTAATAAATAATAATAATACATAATTAATAATTATAGATCAAAATACTATATGATGAACATTAATTTATAATATCAATAATAATATATAAGTTTAATATAAAAAATATAATATAATATAATATAAATCTTTTTTAAAATTGGTACAGAGAGTGAAATTTTTTTCTTTTCTAATAATTTTTAATCCATTCTATTCTACTATCAATTCATTTATATTAAATAATCAAATCAGATTGAACAGCTGATTTAGATAGATCTAACTAATTTATAGTGTATTTAAATTAATTAAGTAAATTGGATTATATGACTACTCAATTCCTGATCAAATCGATTCAATTTTAATAAGTATGGTGATAGCATAGTAAATTCCTTTTTGTTTTCCATAAATAGAAAATTTGTTGTTCCTATAAGAAACACACCGAAAAAAAAAAAGAGACTTACTTGTGGATTGGGGGGAAAATTTTAAGTGACGGCACTTAATTAAATCACGAGGATATTAACGGACGACGAAGAAGAGTGGTAAGATTACGGTAAACTTGTCATATTCAACGCGCACCGCTGCTCGTGTAAATCAACTTCAGCTGTGTCCATATGATAGAACTTATACCACTCTATTTTCTTACATTATGACCTAGTAGATTTACATGGACTCGTTTAAAAGGGAAGAGAATTTACTTAAACATGAGCTTTCTTCATATACAAGATTCAATCACGAGATTTCATTTAAGAGGAAGAAGAAAATGTTGAATCGTTTCGCCCCAGGTCGTGAATAAGCGTTATCTAATGTATATACATATCCTCCTCCTCGAAATCCAAGCCCATCGAGATCAGTTTTCTGCTGGATCACGTGCTAATCTTTTTGTCTAAAGATTCGTTAATGTGAAAAAGAATATTAGTGATCTTTAATGATTGTAATCATGGTTTCGGATGACCAAGTCAAACAAATTAGCTGGCTTCTCCATTAATGAACGACTTAGTTTAACCCTCGTTTTAGATTTGTTTCCTTCCTGTTGTTTTGACAAATTACAATTTGTTCAATCGTATCTTGGATATGCAACCGAGAAGGCTGATCGATTGTCGCGTGGAAAGGTCCCGCGGACCTGCCACGCATTCTTATAATCCAAAACACGCACACACAAGTATGCATATATTTCTACATACGTAAAGTCAAGTAGAACACTTGTTCAATTAACAATACATGGAATTAAACCTTAATTATAAGATCAGCCATTGTCCTGCAACGATTAATCTAATATGATCCACTAGACAGGGCCCCCAACCCAAAAATTTTAAAAAAAGCTTTATTAATAATCTGTAATTTTTTACAATCTCGGCCCGCTCAAGAAACCCTAAAAAACCCTAATGACAATACATTGACTCTCCGTATTTACACTTAAAAGAATCGAAATGGTAAATTTAATTTTTATTAAAAAAAATTTTATATTTATTTATTTTGATATCCATAGTTTTTAAAACTGGACCGGCCGGGAACTGGTCAAGGTATGGGTTCATGGGTTTATGGGTCGAACCGGAGGTTCAATGGGTTGAACCACATGTTTAATAAATAATATTAATAATATAATATT